>CM050206.1:32254411-32349411 GCA_027475355.1 Coilia nasus
GCAGTATTTCTCCATTGCGCTGTGTTGTTTTTGTCCGTGTGAACAAAGGAACAAAGGGTTCAAGGCTGGAAAAAGGAAACATCTATTTATATGTTAGGTACTCTCCGCTACTCTATGTTTTTTTGGCTGAGATATGGTAAATTTATTTCCTTTTATCATCACTTGTCATTTTTGTTTTCCTTTAAAACCACACCGTGCTTCAAATGTGAGTACATTCTTAATCTTTGCGTAATATGAAGTAGCATCATTCTATATCTGTTACTGGTGCTTGCAGCAGAGACTTTTTTCTCTTTTAGACACTTTTCCAGAGTGATCGAAGTTAATCTGTGCCATATTTTACATAAGACTTTAAATGACATGATGTTAGTGGTTTGGAAGCTATTGTCAGGCGACAGGAAGAGGACAGCATTTAGATATTAGCATAAAGAGATGTAAACATACTGTAATGAACACACAAGAAGGCTACATGAGAATATATGATATGCACTCAGTCAGGAAATGATAGTGCTATAGTCTTGAATAGTGTTCATTGCATTAAACTGACCTCAAATTATGTAGTCATAATGGAAAATGTCTAGTTTTAATAAATGGCCCTAGAATAGTAAGTGGGACAGTATTAAGTACAATATTATTTTTAAATCTTTTTTTTAAAACATGTATTCTACAGTATTCTAACTTTGGTTACGCTCCACTCCTAGATGGCTCTTTGGGTGCAAACACCAGTCTGCCTCTTACGCAAACACCTACACTAAAACACATTTACTAAAAAACACCTTTGAATAAGAAAACTTAATGGATTGTATTTATTTACAGAAACAACATAAACAAAGATGCTGAAAGAAGCAACATTGGATTGGATCACTATACGGTCCAAATACAGATATATATTTTTTATTGTTTTATTACCTAACCCAGCTTACCAATGCTCTAGTAAGAACCCACAGTGTGCACATTGTGTTATTAAAAAAACACACCACAATTTTCTATTTTAAAACATTTTTTATTTCATTTTTTTAAACAATCACATTCGTTTACTACTACTTTATGTTTGTCGCTGTCCTGGTTCAACAAATCTGAAATATGAGTTAATAAACCGTATTTGCAAACACTTCTTCTGTGTTTAGTTTTAGGTAATATTGTTCCAGAAATGCACACTGAATCAACCCTTGGGATGGACTCAAGATGATCATGTTTTTGTGGATTAAATGTATCCCAATCCAAATGCAAAGTTTTATTTTGAACAACACAAAATGAAGGTTTGAAACCAAGATTGGATTACACGGTGTGATGGATTTCAGAATCCCTCCTTTTCCTATGAACAACTATTTCTGAGATTTTATTCAAGTCGTATTAGAGCACTTGTGACCAACTGGGCCCCAGGGACTTCAGGTGGCGGAAGGCGCTGCTTGTTTACTCGGCCAGGTGCACCGCATCCAGGTGTGGTGAAGATGGACAGAGCGACGGGGATTTCTGGGAAGTATTTCATATGGAAGGACTTGTCACATGGTTGGAATGGAGAGTGTGACACATAGGGGAAAGACATGATGTTTCCGATGCACAGTTATCCTGACTTGTTTTTGAACAGTCTCTCTGTGTTATGTCACATCACACAGGGAAATTGCAGAGGCGTGAGTACATCATATATTACTCCTGTCAAATTCAGAGATTTGTTGGTTGTCCACCATGGGCTGAAATCCACAAATCTAATTTACCATCTGAGTTTTTCTGAAGGGGAATTTGTATCATCAGACATATACAAGTAGGCCCAGTTCAATTTGGGTATGGATAATTTGCATTCTTTACTTTTAAAAAATGATAGAAGTGGCTTAAAGCTAAAGGGGCTAAAGTGGCAGAAAAGTTTCAGAAATGTAATAATAATAACAATGACTTGAGTAGCCTAATATTAATAATTAATAATAATATTAATAATATTAATAATATTAACATTCAGACAGTAGCAGTTGGACACCTGGTAACTTGGCAGGATAAACATTGGTGTTCTAGTAATGTTTTGAATCAACTTATTTCAAACACTAAAATGTGAATAAAATGTTTTAATTTGACAGTCAATAATTACCTGCGATAAAGAGGTCAAGTGTGACCTGATCTGGCAAAATGAGTCTGAAGTTGCAAATTCTTGTTTTGTGGTACAGGCTGATTTTGGTAGAAAATCTTGAAAATATAATGTTTTAATTTGTATTCTTTTATGAAACAAAACGTGTTCAAAAACATATTGTAACATCTTGTACAACTATGTAAAGATTAAACATTGGCTATTTGCTATTTTACCACAGGTTTATAATTTTGATGGGGTCATATTTAAAACGACTCTATCTTGACAACCGTTGAAGGTGTATCTCTGACCAAGTGATCATTTTAAAGAGCACTGTCTTGTCTATTCATTGGTCACATGTTGTCACCTTCTGATGACGACAAGACCAGTGGGTGATACATCAGCACATGTGTACCACATGCACTGAAGAGACAATTTTGTTTTCTGGACGTTTCTGACGTTATTTTGCATTTTTGTGACCTTTTGTCTGTTTCTCATTGGAACGTTGGAATGTAATGTCCTTGAAACATCAGCCCTGAACTACGCCTGGCACGCACTGTTAAGGTAAGAATGTTGAGGGTTCAGGATGTCGGTGGTCTGGAAGCTAAATAGATTTACTTGATTGTTCACAATATATAGCTTTTATAAAGATATAATATAAAGATGTAATACAAAAAAACAAAAAACAAAAAACAAAGAAAAGGTCACGCAAAAGTCCCATGTGCCTTTATGAGCGCATAACAAGTTATTGTATTGCTCATAGAAAAGGTTAGGGAGATTGTCTGAATGTGTGAATATTGAATATAAAAGCAACTTAACTACAGTCAGTAAAATACAATTTTTTCTGACTTGAAAAACAAAACGGACCAGTAGGATATATTTTAGCACTGGAAAAACAAAAATCCTGAAAAAAAGTATTTTCCCCCATATTATGACCTCTTTAAAGGTAAATCCCTGAGGTGCAGTTGGAACAGAATGGATGAATTTTGAAAAGGCTCCCAATGTTAATCAGGGCATGAAAGAAGCTTGAAGATATCACTAGTTTTAAATCATTAAAAAAGCTTGAAGTACGTCCACACTTCCATGGTAGTATAACAAGGGCCCTGGCATTCAAAATGAGGCATTAAGAACTTTATAAGTGAATGAGGATGTTATGTCAGAGTCTCATTACTCCTGGCCCTCTCCTACAGAGTTTGTCTTTCTGGTCTCACGCATGGTCTCTGTTTTTGCTTTATCCTTCTTGCAGTTCCCAAGGTGTTACAGAAACGTTGCGGAGTCACGACAGAGTTTCAGCAGAAGGCTGGCATTCACCTGGACAATACACTTGTCAAATACACCTGTCACCACTTCTGGTGGTGTGTTTTAAACTTAAAGTGAATCTGTACTTTGCACTTCTGTTTAATCATGTGGGGTGTTTCACAAAACGTAACAAAAGTGCAAATTTCGTGTACAAGTCCAGTTTAAGCTCAAAACACACCCCCATGTGGTGCTCTGGTGATATGACCTTGTGTTCAGTGCACGTCACCATTTATGGGCTGCTGGCTGCCGTCAGTGTTGCCATGGCGACCAAATGTGGTGCAGCGGAATACAAAACTGGGAAGGAGTGCTGCCCGATGTGCAGTCCTGGTACGTCACGTTTTAACAAGAATGTCCCAGTTTCAGAAAGTGAAAAGCCCTAACATATATTTGTTCCAACCAATTCACTGAACCAGATGATCCCAATTAGCATACCTCTGCAGCCAGGTAGAGGAGCTAATCAGTGAAATCACCTGTGTTAGGAGCACAGGCATTATATGGCAGTGTAGCGAAGGGGAGGAGAAGTCAGCCCACCCGTCTTCAAACCCCGGTCTCCGGGGTACCAAACATTTTACACTTTGACCTACAGGCAGGACTTTTACTTCCTCAAGCCAGTTTGTCCTAGCCTGGTAAAGCCCTCGTACTTCATTTCATTTTGTACAGAGGGTCTGGACCGGAATCTCTTGAGGGTCATGTAGTCGGCCCAAGCAAGGCCAATCCAATCAGCGAACAGAGGGTGTGTTAATTAACTGTGACGTTGACCTTGTGTGCTACATTTGAATTGTAGTGCATGGGGTAGGCTAATTGCATAAGTGAACACCAGGCATTAGCGATTGGGTGAAGGCAGAGGCTTGTTTTAAACTTCAGCAGAGTCCACACCTCCAGGAAGAAATCGTTTCTGACGATCTCTGTTTCAGACCCTCTGTACAGAATGAAATGAAGTACGAGGGGCTGGTTTACCAGGCTAAGTTTGTCCACCTCTGAGAATGACACACAGCTTTAGACAGCTCTCACAGCCTCCTACCATTTCTGCTCGAAGGATTTTCATCATAGGCTATGGCCTAATGGTTAGGAAGTTGGTCTTGGGATCTGAGTGTCGCAGTTTTGATTCCCGCACCAGTAGGAGAAAATGTGGATAGGGCAGTGAATAACCAGTGCTCTCCTGCACGCTCATCCATGGCTGAGGTGCCTTTGAGCAACACCATATCACTCCATGGGGACTATCCCTGTACCTAGTTTACTGGGGTAGCTGTGGTCTAGTGGTTAGGGTTGGTCTTGGGATCAGAGAGTCGCAGGTTCAGGAATCCCACCCTCATGGCTGAAATGCCATGGCTGAAAAGCAAGGCATTTAACCCCATGCTGCTCCAGGGACTGTAACTGAAACCCTGTAAATAACTGTAATTCGCTCTGGATAAGAGCGTCAGCTAAGTGTAAGGTCATGGTAAGCCGGTCTGGATAAGAGTGCAGTGTAATAATCATATGCTGACAACAACACACATCTTGGTTCAACATTTTTAGTCAAGCCACTTCATGTGTTTTTCTAGCCGTATAAATTTGCATGCTTAATTGGCTTTATATAAAAGTTCAATTTCTTTTCCCTGTTAGCAGTTCAAATTGAATCTGATGTCTGAATGTTGCTGTCTCTGTGTTTAAGGGCATTATGTTGTGCGTCCCTGCACAGAGGATATTAGCACCACGTGCCTGCCTTGCCCACCTTCAACCTTCACAGACAAGCACAATGGCCTCACCAGATGTTTGTCTTGTGCAGTCTGCGACACAAGTAGGCTAAGTTGTTCTTACCAGTGATCTTCAGTGTTCCTCTCTTACACTTCTTTTTTTATTCACACCTTCATCCATTCCTTCGTTCATTCACCAGATGTGTGTATTTTTATCGTATTTGCTCAGCTGCAGGTCTAAGAGTGAAGGGGAACTGCACCTCCTCCTCAGACACACTCTGTGAGCCTCTGGAAGGACACTACTGTACTGACCCAATCAAAGATGGCTGCCGAGGAGCTGTGGAACATACAAAGTGCTTACCGGGGCAGCACATCAAACAGCCAGGTTAGGAAATCTATCCTAGAATCACCCTTTCATGTCTGTTTGGTGAGAGTAGGGAAACATTACAACAAGCTGAGTTGGAAACACACCTATGTGTTTATTAGAATATGTGTTTCTCCATACAGGTTCAGCATCTTCAGACACTGTGTGTGGTGACTGTGATAATAACACATACTCAGATGGAACATTCACATCCTGCAGACCACACACACAGTACGTTCACTCAGTTAGAATTTCCCACTCTGGGCAAGGAATACACAATAAGCTATTTATGTGTTAATGTAAATATTGTGTGAACTATTTATGTGATATCCATAGGTGTGGGCTGAAGGGACTTGATGTCCTAAAAGAAGGGTCTTCGTCATATGACACTGAATGTGGGAGGAGACACATGCACATCGGTGTTGTAGCTGTTTTGTTACTCCTAGCTGTGGAAGGAGGAGTTGGGATATTTATATGTATTCACAGAAAGAAGAAGAGAAATAGAATGGTCTAAATGGTGCTTATGAACATATTAATGGAGATTAGGGTAAGTAGCCTAGTAACTTCACAACTTAGCCTCCTATTTTTGAAGGCAACTTCCTGTAAAATAACCAGGAGCTTTGACCTTAGATGTTAACTGACTATTTTCTAGAAGAGACTGTATGTTGTTATCATGTTAAATGTGCAGACACCACTGTGAATCAAACTGATTGCACCAGACACTAGGAATTCAAATTTAATCCATCCACATTATTTCTTAAGGAATTTGGCACCAATAGTACTTCCTTTCAAACTTTCTCATATAACACAATGTATGACGGCATAGGTTGACGAACCGCAAGAATATTACACAATCCCATCCAATTACTTTCTTTTCAGGTTGCAGACAGTGTTGTGAAACAGCCTGCTCTCTATCTGGACTGACCAGTCAGCATGTGGATCACACCTCCTGACCTTCTTCCCACCTGTGGCCATCACATCCACCTGTGGCCCTCATACTCACCTGTGGCCCTTATATTCACCTGTGGCCCTCACATCCACCTGTGCTCCTCACTTGCCTCCACTGCTTCACACCCGTTGCTCTCACATCTACCTGCGGCTCTCACATTCACCTGTGGCTCTCATATTCACCTGTGGCCCTCACATTCCCCTGTGGCCCTTACATTCACCTGTGGCCCTTACATTCACCTGTGGCCCTTACATTCACCTGTGGCCCTCACATTCACCTGTTGCTCTCATATTCACCTGTGCTCCTCACATTCACCTGTGGCTCTCATATTCACCTGTGGCCCTCATACTCACCTGTGGCCCTCATACTCACCTGTGGCCCTCATACTCACCTGTGGCCCTCACATTCACCTGTGGCCCTCACATTCACCTGTGGCCCTCACATTCACATCTGCTCCTCACTCACCTCCACTGCTCCATCATTCCGCCTCTCTACAGATGGGTACAAAACTAACAACATCACTTACAGCTACAGTCACACAATATCAAAAAGCATGGAACATCCACAACAACCACACTGTAAAATCTACTTCTTAAAACCAACTGAATCTTTTTACATTGGTTTGACCCACATTGTTTTTGTATAATGTAAAAAGATCCAAAGTGCACCTTGCCTTAGTATTTAAAAGTTTTTTTTACAGTGTAATCTATTTGAAAGATGCATTAGGAAATGATCAACTAATGAGGAAACCTGTATTTATTAGTCAGCTGCACTGTGAACTGCACTGCAGCAGAAACCAGAAACACTGCTGAAAAAAATGAGAAGCATTTCTTGTCCTATAAGCTCTGTTTTGTTGCTGACCTCTGCTTGAAATTCTTCCACTTTGTACAAGGTAATGGACCAGGAACTGAACGCTCTGTGCCATTCTACTTCGAACTATGGTCATGTGTAAATTACACATTTTGTCAAAAATAAAACACACTTTCACATTTCAGAGCATTCCATCCCACTGGTGCTTTATTGGACATCCTCATATGAGGGCCTAATAGGAACAATCATTTTTACATCCCATTATATCTGTCCCCATCACAGTCTGAAAGAGCAAAAAGTAAGTCAATACCGAAAGGGACTCAGGATTTGTTTAAACCCCAGTTTCTTCATTCAAACAACAGTTTGTGATGACGGCGGATGTGTTGTAATATGCCTGGTTGTGCCATTACTCCTTCCGCTTCAGCCAGGAGCACCTAGATGCTGTCTCACGGCCTGTCTAGACATGTCCTGCACCAGCATTTTGTGAGCTAGAATAGCCCTCTCCCCCCAGGACTACCAGCTGGCCCCTGCAGTCCACTTCCACTGGGAGGTTCCAGGTGTACTCGATCCACTCCTCTGACTTTCTGAGCTGAGGCATTTTCAGGCCACATCTGCTGACACCATAATCACTTTATCAATACTTAATAGTTTAAATTAACTATCTTACTAAGATGTGTAAAACCACTTATATGCATGTTCTTATATTCACATTTGGTGTTTTGAAAGGCACTTTTTAAATAAAATGTATTATTATTAGTAATATTAATATTTAATATTATTCATATTATCATTCAGAGATGATCTCATTCAGAGTGTGCAACATTTCATGTAATGGAAGTGTGTGAATATGGATAAGGAAGGAAGACGGATGCATCAAGAAATTAACAACTACTGAGGAGCACCTTGTTTATTAGTCTGCGCTGTAAACATCACGTAACTTTCCTTGCAGCACTGTAGCATTTTTTTAACACCTTGCAGTTTAACAGCTTACTTGTGACTGCTAATTCAACAAATATTTGGGAAGTTTTAGGTGACACCATTCGTAAACATACAGTAGCAGGCTACTGACCCTTTGTTTGCTTACAAGCTCTGATTGACTACATTTGTTACATTAAACACATTTTGGACTGTGTGCTGCAACTTTAAAATAAGTGCAAGAGAAATAAAGTTTTACCACAAAATGAAACATAACAGACTTTAAAAATGTAGGCGTACGTTTAAAAAATGGCAAACAAATGGTCACATCCTGAGAGATCTAGTGCAACCCCTAGTCCAAGTACAAACACCCGACTGGCTGATATCCTACAGACATTTCTGACACCTCAGCCTAAATCGACCATGCCTAGCTGCAAAACTAACTAAACACGATCGGAGGCGTACATGTGCATGCTTCCACAATGCCCACAAGATGGCAGTAGGCTAAAAAACAGTCTTGAGGCTTGCCTTAGAAATAAGTTAGTTACTAGTTACTCAGCTATTATAATTTATAAGGTAGAAGAGAGTCTTGTATAAGGTCTCCTGCAAACAACAGTGTTAGATTGATAATGTATTCATTTTTAAATCGCTTGTTACACCATTAGAAATGTTTTGTTTACTGCTTCATTTAAAAAAAAGATCAGATAGATGCCCCTGGTGACTTTGTTGTGCAGTGGGCTACCTTTGTAACAAAAAGCACTGACATGCACTTCTGGTAGCTAGATATGGCCAAATGAAATTAAATGCTGGATCATCAGGAACAGTGTGACCATAGAGGCTAAATGTTATTTACAATGTACAATGACAACTTTCACAACTTTGTCAAAAGTCAATTTCATAAATATTAGCATGTTATTGATATATGAGTTAATGTGAAATTTATACAAAAAGTTGTGTTATTATTATTGTGAAATTCTTAATAATAGTAATTATAGACCCACAGCATTGGCCAGTATCTTATCCAAGGTGATGGGGAGAATGCTCCTTGATAGAGTGGCTGGGTACATCTCCTCCCTTGATAATCAGCTTGGCTTTAAGCCAAAGCATGGCACAGACATGTGTATTTATACTCTTAAGCAAATGGAGAATTTGTATAGCGACAAAAACTCAACTGTTCTCTTGTGCTTTATTGATGCCTCCAAAGCATTTGATCAAGTGAATCATAAGCAGCTGTTTATGAAATTAAAGCAAGGGGGAGTGCCTCGGTATGTTGTATTCTGAGGCTACTTGCCTATTGGTACGCCAACCAGAAGATGAACATCAGATGGGGGGTATGTCTTCCCCCTTTAGAGTGTGCAGTGGTGCAGGCAGGGAGGAATGTGTACCCAGTCTTATTTTATTTATATGTTGATGGATTGTCTAGGCAGCTGAGAGCTGGTAACACTGCTCGTATGATTGGTGGCATGCTGGTGAATCACCTTGTGTATGCTGATGACCTTGTGACCTTTAGTCCGAGTAGTGCTGGGCTGCAGCAGCTTCTTGATGTATGTACTTACTATGGTGTGGAATAGGATATAAAATATAATTACAGCAAAAGTGCTGTATTAATATGTAAAACCAAACACGACAAATGGCTCAATTTCCCCGTGTTTAAACTGTGTAATAATAGTCCTGAGGTCTGCAAAAAAAATGAAATACCTTGGTCACTGTATCACAGACAATATGAAGGATGATGATGACATAAGTTTAGCTATTGTTCTAATCAAGTTAAAGTGTTTCTGTTCAAAGAATACTGCCCACCATTGTACACTGCTCATCTCTGGTCTTTTTATTTAAAAATCCAGCATGCAAAAATCACAAGTTGCCTACGGTGATGCACTGAGAATTCTTCTGAAGATTGCCAGAGGAGGGAGTAGTAGTCAAATGTTTGTATCTGCAGGAGTGAGCACACTTACAGCACTTTTAAACACTTTGACATCCTTCCAAAACCTCAAGAACATCACCAAACTCCGTCCAACACTTACCATGGAGGATGCAGAGAAGCTCGTCCACGCCTTTGTCTCCTCCTGCTGTATTGCTGCAACACACTCCTCGTCGGGATCTCTGGCCAGAGCAACCAGGGGCTAGAGCTCAGGCTGTATTGCTGCAACACACTCCTCGTCGGGATCTCTGGCGAGAGCAAGCAGGGGCTAGAGCTCAGGCTGTATTGCTGCAACACACTCCTCGTCGGGATCTCTGGCAAGAGCAACCAGGGGCTAAAGCTCATGCAGACCAGCGCTGCGAGGATTCTGATGCGGGGGTGCAAGCACGAGCTAAAAGTGAATAAATTACTTAAGTAATGAGTCCTGTAGGCTGTAAAAGTAAATAAATTACTTTTTAGTTGAATTTAGAGACTCAGTCAGCCTAGTGGTTGAAAATCAGGAACAAGGTTTATTCTTAACAATAAGGAGACAAAGACTAACACACAGACAGGACACTACATACAGGACGATGACGAAAGACTGACAAGACAAGACTAACTAAAACAGTGGTTATTCTGAACTTAAATATTTTAGACACCCAATGGGTTTAGCCAAGGTTACCACCCCAAAATGAATATGCAATGTTCTTTTGTTAAGTACTACAGTACAGAGAAGGTGCCAGCCTTGCATGTTGATTCACAGACTTCCTAAACCCCTGAGGTGACCAAATGGCTGGGGCAAAGACATACAATGCAGATAACCGCTCATCACACCTCATCTCCCACAGACATATCGGCAGAGCAGCAGACAGGGTCTTAATAACAAGAGTTCCAAAACCAACCAAGGGATTTTAAATAATAATAAAATGTTTCAACATTAAAATGCTATTTACAAGATTATTATTATTACTCAAATACCATCAGTCCCCCTTTTCAAGTCTAACTGACTTGACACTAAATCATACAACAAAAGGGATTTGAAATAATAAAAAAATGTTTTAACATTAAAATGTTATTTACAAGATTATTATTATTACTCAAATACCATCAGAGCACTTCACAGAACAACACTAATCCTCAGCTTCAGTTCAGTCGGATAAGTTCTGGGATTGAAATACCACAACATTTGAGGGTGAATGAAATAATGGAGAAATTAAACAATTTCTAATCGAGTGAAGTAATGAGCATGAATTCTGCCAGGGACAGGTGACACATGCCATGACTGTGAGAATGAAAGGGTTAACAAAATGGCAAGGCAACAGCTTAGTGATTTCAAGGGTTTACACTATACAGAGTTGTTGAAAGAGTTTTCAGTCACAACATCGTGAGAGTTTTTGTGGTACAAAAAACCGCATTAGTCGAATGAATGAGGTACTACACTTCAAACAACTGAAGATTTCCTAGACACACCACACTTTGACATGTGTGCAACTTAGCAACGTGGGTTTTTACATGAAAAATAATGCGGGCAGAGCCGAGATGAATGCTGAAAGGACATTCCACAAGTCTGACTAAACAGCCAATCAAGTCTCATCCATGTTATATGTGCTCCTGAAGCAATGTGCTCATTGGTCAGCTCATTTCAGACATTTTTTCCTGTACAAGCGTGAAATCATTTCAAATCATCAGATTGCTGAAAAGTTGATCATCTAGAGGACAGTATGGACTAATTTGTCACCTTTGACAAAGGGGATTATTGTAACTGCACCTTTAAATGTTGCTGTCAAAATGCACCACGCCCACCTTTTCAGAGTGCAGACACACCCAAGATACAAATGTGCCCATATCTCAAGTCAAGTCAAGTCAAGTAGGTTTTTATTGTCGTTTCAGCCATATACACAGTACATAGTGAGACGAGACAACGTTTCACCGGGAACAATTGGTGGTACAGATACATAATAGTGCCTACATACACTACTGAGGGACTACACAGATTCACTTCACCCACTCACACATGCACTCACACACTCACACACACACACGCTTACACTCTCCTGTACACTTCTGTACATACAGTGCAACACAGTAGTGAACAATACAACACAGTTGTAAACAAGGCAGGTCAAGTTTGCAGGTGACCTAAAACAAACACTCTAGACAGGGCATGGCTTTTAGCAGAGCACTGTGGCTAGTGGTGTGATTTGTAAACAGTAGACTGTTCTACATAAATATAAATAATAGCAGCAAGGCTAGTGGTATGATTTGTAAACAAGACTATTCTAAATAAATATAAGTAGTAGCAGCAGAAAAGTGCGGAAGCATAAGGTGCGGTGTGCTGTGACGCGCTGGTTTGCAACCTGAGTTACTAAGAAATTACAGTCCAAAATATTGCACTACAGGTTATTCAGCAGTCTGACTGCCTGCGGGAAGAAGCTCTTCCCCATTCTGGAGGTGCGGGCAGTGATGCTGCGGAGCCTTCTACCAGATGGTAGTAAGGTGAATAGTGCATGGGAGGGATGGGAAGTGTCTCTGATGATGTTCCTGGCTTTTCGCAGACAGCGGGAGCTGTAGATGTCTGAGAGGGGGGGCAGAGAGACTCCAGTGATCTTTTCGGCTGTCCTCACAATCCGCTGCAGGGCCTTACGGTCTGCAGCAGTGCAGTTGCCGAACCACGCTGTGATGGCGCCGCTGAGGATGCTCTCAATCGTCCCTCTGTAGAAGGTTGTGAGGATGGAGGTTGGGAGATTAGCTTTACGCAGTCTTCTCAGAAAGTACAGACGCTGCTGGGCTTTCTTTGTGATGTGTGTGGTGTTGAGAGTCCATGAGAGGTCGTCAGTTATGTGTATGCCCAGAAACTTTGTGCTCTGGACAATCTGTACTGGGAGGTTGTTGATGCACAGTGGGTTGTGTTTATGCAAAGTCCGTCTGAAGTCGATGACCAGTTCTTTCTCTTCTGTCTAGACCATTTTGCTCATTTTTATGAATTCATAGTTATGTCATAGTTTAACACCGATTTCTACATGATAATTCACTTCAACATTATTTCAAAGGTGGAGTTATGATGATGACAATGACATGCACAAGTTGTAAAAATAAAAGACTCTTTATCCACATTGGTGGATAGCATACTTGTGTAAGAAATGAAGAGAAAGAGCAGTGTTTATGGTGTAAGAGAGGTGTGTTTGGTTATCTGCTGAAGTACACACAGCTACTTTATCTGTGTCTGTACTCATGCCCATGTTCTGTGATGTCCGGTGGCTGATGTCGTCCAGCCGAGGCACGGGGCCACTCTTGGACAGAGGACTGTCTCACCTCGTCTCTAGACAGGAACAGCACTGACCACTGCCAGTGGGAACATGTTGTGATACCACAGGCACACCACATCAAGAGGAATTCACAATATTTGTCCTTTTACTGCCAAACAAATTCAGTTTATGATCCCTCAATAACAGTCTGCCAGACAGCCTGAGTCTGGGCTGTCTTTAATGTAGAGAGTGCATGGACACAAATATGACCTAGATACTCTATCACTGGGATCAGAAATGTGTGAACTTGCGAGCCATGTAACACTTTAAGGCTTGGATAACTACTCACTGAGGTGGCTGTATCAGCACTGATGTATATACAGATAAGCTACGGTGTCCATTGATGAAGGTGTGGCGCGGCTACTGGTTGTGCGGGCTACTAGTTGTAGGCTATCAGATCAAACCCCCAGACAGCCCTTAGAACTTGCAACCCTAACTAATACGGACATGGTCCAGAGAGACGGCTCTTCTGTGCGGAGAGACAGCTCTTCAGTCCAGAGAGACGGCTCTTCAGTCCAGAGAGACAGCTCTTCAGAGAGACAGCTCTTCAGTCCTGTGTGTCACTGCCTGCACAGGCCAAATTCATGTGCATGTCAGAATAGCATATAGCTAAACTACTCCCACTGACATACATAACACGTGTGCTTGTGCACAGACACATACACTCGCCGGCCACTTTATGAGGAACACAATGTGTTCACTTGCTTACTAACACAAATAGCCAATCAGCCAATTGTGTGGCTGAAATTCAATGCATTTACGTATGTGGAGGTGGAAGTTCAAACTGAGGATCAGAATGGTGAAGAAAGGGAATTTAAGTGAATTTAAACATGGTAGTTCATGACAGGCTGATCTGAGTATTTCAGGAACTGCTGATCTACAGGGATTTTCATGCACACCATCTCTAGGGTTTACAGAAAATGGTCCGAAGAAGAGAAAATATCCAGTCAGCGGCAGTTGTGTGGACGAAAATGCCCTGTTGATGTGAGAGATCAGAGGAGAATGGGCAGACTGGTTCCAGGCGATAGAAAGGAAAAAGTAACTCAAACTAGATGTACCGCATAGCGGTACATGGTATGACCGCCGCAGTATATTGAAATGTGGGAACTGTTGGTGTGATGAGTGTGTGATAGAGCAGTGTTGTGAGGTGAGAATTTCTGTGGAAACTAGATGTACCGCATAGCGGTACATGGTATGACCGCCGCAGTATATTGAAATGTGGGAACTGTTGGTGTGATGAGTGTGTGGTAGAGCCGTGTTGTGAGGTGAGAATTTCTGTGGAAATGATTTCCTGGAAGTGGGCATGGATGTGGGTTTTGAATGTGTAGTGTGTAGGACTGATTTGTGAAGGCAAGGAGTCGGCAAAATGAGATTTTGTACAATTACAGCGCCCCCTATGGACCAAATTTTATGGCATGTTCTGTGGTGTTAGAGGTCTTTGTGGTGATCGTGCATGACATATTTTGCGCAGTTCCCACCTTCTCGGTCCAAGATATTAGCAACTCAAAATCCCAATTTTTGCATTTACCCTTATCACTAGGTGGCGCTATGCTTCAAGTGAGAGTTTATGGGCTGGGTCGATACATCTCTGTAACACCAACAAACTAACACAAAATCGTTGTCTTGGGCAAAATTGTTGACAAGTTTTTTAACAAAAACTGTTTTTTGACACCTAGCTTCGCCAATAAACATCGCCCCCTATGACGAAATGTCACAAAATTCAGTACACATAAAAAGAAAGCTGTTTAGAGATGGCATGTCAACTTTGACCAAATTTGAGCAATTAAAAGCCAAGATACGGCCATTTAAAGAATTTTAAGCTACGTGATAAAATGTTCATTGACGTGTAACTTCGGAACGGTTTATCTCAAGATAAATCCTTTGATAACTTTTTGTCAGCATTGTCTGTAGATGACATATACCAAATTTGGTGAGATTCACATGAACGGCCTATGACGAGTTCGTTCAGATTCATTTTCGCAATATTAAAATTTCACGGAAATTGTTTTCGTTGGAAGTGGGCGTCGACCAGTGTTTTCAATGCATGAGGGTCAATAGATATCACGATAAAAAAAAAATTGTTGTAAACATAAGCATTCTCTAGATAATAGGCAAAATGACATTTTCTACAATTACAGCGCCCCCTATGGACTACATTTTATGGCATTTTCCGTGGTGTTAGAGGTCTTTGTTGTGATCGTGCATGACGTATTTTGCGCAGTTCCCACCTTCTCGGTCAAAGATATTGGCAACTCAAAATCCTAATTTTTACATTTACCCATATCACTAGGTGGCGCTATGCTTCAAGTGAGAGTTTATGGGCTGGGTCGATACATCTCTGTAACACCGATATACTAACACAAAATCGTTGTCTTGGGCAAAATTGTTGACGAGTTATTTAACAAAAACTGTTTTTTGACACCTAGCTTCGCCAATAAACATCGCCCCCTATGACGAAATGTCACAAAATTTAGTACGCATGAAAAGAAAGCTGTTTAGAGATGGCATGTCAACATTGACCAAATTTGAGCAATTAAAAGCCAAGATATGGCCATTTGAAGATTTTTAAGCTACGTGTTAAATGTTCATTGACGTGTAACTTCGGAACGGTTTATCTCAAGATAAATCCTTTGATAACTTTTTGTCAACATTGTCTGTAGATGACATATACCAAATTTTGTGAGATTCACATGAACGGCCTATGACGAGTTCGTTCAGATTCGTTTTCGCAATATTAAAATTTCACGGAAATTGTGTTCGTTGGAAGTGGGCGTCGACCAGTGTTTTCAATGCGTGAGGGTCAATAGATTTCACGATAAAAAAAAAATTGTTGTAAACGTAAGCATTGTCTAGATAATAGGCAAAATGACATTTTCTACAATTACAGCACCCCCTATGGACCAAATTTTATGGCATGTTCTGTGGTGTTAGAGGTCTTTGTGGTGATCGTGCATGACATATTTTGCGCAGTTCCCACCTTCTCGGTCCAAGATATTGGCAACTCCAAATCCCAATTTTTGCATTTACCCATATCACTAGGTGGCGCTATGCTTCAAGTGAGAGTTTATGGGCTGGGTCGATACGTCTCTGTAACACCGACATATCACAAAAATTTCATGTTGTTGGGTGAAACGTTCATTGAGTTATTCAGCAAAAACTTTTGCCGGTCTCCCCCTCTTTAACAGACACTGGCACAGCGGGGGGGTGGCCCTGGGGGACCAAAAGGCGTTATTCGCTCACAAACTTCTTGGGCTACATGCCTACAAACATTCATGTCTCCCCGAGTTTCAGTGTCCCGGGAATCGTTGACGAAAAATCGGTGAAAAAAAAAAAAATAAATAAAAAAAAAAAAAAAAAAAAAAAAAAAAAAAGGGAAAAATTTTGCAGCAACTCCAATATGACCGCTTTCGCTAGCTTCGCTAGCGGCGGTCATAATGATTTCCTGTAAGTGGGCATGGATGTGGGTTTTGAATGTGTAGTGTGAAGGACTGATTTGTGAAGGCAAGGAATCGGCAAAATGAGATTTTGTACAATTACAGCGCCCCCTATGGACCAAATTTTATGGCATGTTCTGTGGTGTTAGAGGTCTTTGTGGTGATCGTGCATGATGCATTTTGTGCAGTTCCCACCTTCTCGGTCCAAGATATTGGCAACTCAAAATCCCAATTTTTGCATTTACCCTTATCACTAGGTGGCGCTATGCTTCAAGTGAGAGTTTATGGGCTGGGTCAATATGCCTCTGTAACACCTACATACTAACACAAAATCGTTGTCTTGGGCAAAATTGTTGATGAGTTATTTAACAAAAACTGTTTTTCAACACCTAGCTTCGGCGATAAACATCGCCCCGTATGACGAAATGTCACAAAATTTAGTACACATGAAAAGAAAGATGTTTAGAGATGGCATGTCAACTTTGACCAAATTTGAGCAATTAAAAGCCAAGATACGGCCATTTGAAGAATTTTAAGCTACGTGTTAAATGTTCATTGACGTGTAACTTCGGAACGGTTTATCTCAAGATAAATCCTTTGATAACTTTTTGTCAGCATTGTCTGTAGATGACATATACCAAATTTGGTGAGATTCACATGAACGGCCTATGACGAGTTCGTTCAGATTCGTTTTCGCAATATTAAAATTTCACGGAAATTGTTCTCGTTGGAAGTGGGCGTCGACCAGTGTTTTCAATGCGTGAGGGTCAACAGATTTCATGATAAAAAAAAAATAGTTGTAAACGTAAGCATTCTCTAGATAATAGGCAAAATGACATTTTCTACAATTACAGCGCCCCCTATGGACCAAATTTTATGGCATGTTCTGTGGTGTTAGAGGTCTTTCTGGTGATCGTGCATGACGTATTTTGTGCAGTTCCCACCTTCTCGGTCAAAGATATTGGCAACTTAAAATCCCAATTTTTACATTTACCCATATCACTAGGTGGTGCTACGCTTCAAGTGAGAGTTTATGGGCTGGGTCAATACATCTCTGTAACACCGACATACTAACACAAAATCGTTGTCTTGGGCAAAATTGTTGACGAGTTATTTAACAAAAACTGTTTTTTGACACCTAGCTTCGCCAATAAACATCGCCCCCTATGACGAAATGTCACAAAATTTAGTACACATAAAAAGAAAGCTGTTTAGAGATGGCATGTCAACTTTGACCAAATTTGAGCAATTAAAAGCCAAGATACGGCCATTTGAAGAATTTTAAGCTACGTGTTAAATGTTCATTGACGTGTAACTTCGGAACGGTTTATCTCAAGATAAATCCTTTGATAACTTTTTGTCAGCATTGTCTGTAGATGACATATACCAAATTTGGTGAGATTCACATGAACGGCCTATGACGAGTTCGTTCAAATCCGTTTTCGCAATATTAAAATTTCACGGAAATTGTTTTCGTTGGAAGTGGGCGTCGACCAGTGTTTTCAATGCGTGAGGGTCAATAGATTTCACGATAAAAAAAAATTGTTGTAAACATAAGCATTGTCTAGATAATAGGCAAAATGACATTTTCTACAATTACAGCGCCCCCTATGGACCAAATTTTATGGCATGTTCTGTGGTGTTAGAGGTCTTTGTGGTGATTGTGCATGACGTATTTTGCGCAGTTCCCACCTTCTCGGTCCAAGATATTGGCAACTCAAAATCCCAATTTTTGCATTCACTCATATCACTAGGTGGCGCTACGCTTCAAGTGAGCGTTTATTGGCTGGGTCAATACATCTCTGTAACACCGACATACTAACGCAAAATCGTTGTCTTGGGCAAAATTGTTGGCGAGTTATTTAACAAAAACTGTTTTTTGACACCTAGCTTCGCCAATAAACATCGCCCCCTATGACGAAATGTCACAAAATTTAGTACACATGAAAAGAAATCTGTTTAGAGATGGAATGTCAACTTTGACCAAATTTGAGCAATTATTAGCCAAGATACGGCCATTAGAAAAATTTTAAGCTACGTGTTAAATGTTCTTTGACGTGTAACTTCGGAACGGTTTATCTCAAGATAAATCCTTTGATAACTTTTTGTCAGCATTGTCTGTAGATGACATATACCAAATTTGGTGAGATTCACATGAACGGCCTATGACGAGTTCGTTCAGATTCGTTTTCGCAATATTAAAATTTCACGGAAATTGTTCTCGTTGGAAGTGGGCGTCGACCAGTGTTTTCAATGCGTGAGGGTCAACAGATTTCATGATAAAAAAAAAATAGTTGTAAACGTAAGCATTCTCTAGATAATAGGCAAAATGACATTTTCTACAATTACAGCGCCCCCTATGGACCAAATTTTATGGCATGTTCTGTGGTGTTAGAGGTCTTTCTGGTGATCGTGCATGACGTATTTTGTGCAGTTCCCACCTTCTCGGTCAAAGATATTGGCAACTTAAAATCCCAATTTTTACATTTACCCATATCACTAGGTGGCGCTACGCTTCAAGTGAGAGTTTATGGGCTGGGTCAATACATCTCTGTAACACAGACATACTAACACAAAATCGTTGTCTTGGGCAAAATTGTTGACGAGTTATTTAACAAAAACTGTTTTTTGACACCTAGCTTCGCCAATAAACATCGCCCCCTATGACGAAATGTCACAAAATTTAGTACACATAAAAAGAAAGCTGTTTAGAGATGGCATGTCAACTTTGACCAAATTTGAGCAATTAAAAGCCAAGATACGGCCATTTGAAGAATTTTAAGCTACGTGTTAAATGTTCATTGACGTGTAACTTCGGAACGGTTTATCTCAAGATAAATCCTTTGATAACTTTTTGTCAGCATTGTCTGTAGATGACATATACCAAATTTGGTGAGATTCACATGAACGGCCTATGACGAGTTCGTTCAAATCCGTTTTCGCAATATTAAAATTTCACGGAAATTGTTTTCGTTGGAAGTGGGCGTCGACCAGTGTTTTCAATGCGTGAGGGTCAATAGATTTCACGATAAAAAAAAATTGTTGTAAACATAAGCATTGTCTAGATAATAGGCAAAATGACATTTTCTACAATTACAGCGCCCCCTATGGACCAAATTTTATGGCATGTTCTGTGGTGTTAGAGGTCTTTGTGGTGATTGTGCATGACGTATTTTGCGCAGTTCCCACCTTCTCGGTCCAAGATATTGGCAACTCAAAATCCCAATTTTTGCATTCACTCATATCACTAGGTGGCGCTACGCTTCAAGTGAGCGTTTATTGGCTGGGTCAATACATCTCTGTAACACCGACATACTAACGCAAAATCGTTGTCTTGGGCAAAATTGTTGGCGAGTTATTTAACAAAAACTGTTTTTTGACACCTAGCTTCGCCAATAAACATCGCCCCCTATGACGAAATGTCACAAAATTTAGTACACATGAAAAGAAATCTGTTTAGAGATGGAATGTCAACTTTGACCAAATTTGAGCAATTATTAGCCAAGATACGGCCATTAGAAAAATTTTAATCTACGTGTTAAATGTTCATTGACGTGTAACTTCGGAACGGTTTATCTCAAGATAAATCCTTTGATAACTTTTTGTCAGCATTGTCTGTAGATGACATATACCAAATTTGGTGAGATTCACATGAACGGCCTATGACGAGTTCGTTCAGATTCATTTTTGCAATATTAAAATTTCACGGAAATTTTTTTCGTTGGAAGTGGGCGTCGACCAGTGTTTTCAATGCGTGAGGGTCAATAGATTTCACGATAAAAAAAAAATTGTTGTAAACGTAAGCATTGTCTAGATAATAGGCAAAATGACATTTTCTACAATTACAGCGCCCCCTATGGACCAAATTTTATGGCATGTTCTGTGGTGTTAGAGGTCTTTGTGGTGATCGTGCATAACGTATTTTGCGCAGTTCCCACCTTCTCGGTCCAAGATATTGGCAACTCAAAATCCCAATTTTTGCATTTACCCTTATCACTAGGTGGCGCTATGCTTCAAGTGAGAGTTTATGGGCTGGGTCGATACGTCTCTGTAACACCGACATATCACAAAAATTTCATGTTGTTGGGTGAAACGTTCATTGAGTTATTCAGCAAAAACTTTGGCCGGTCTCCCCCTCTTTAACGGACACTGGCACAGCGGGGGGGTGGCCCTGGGGGACCAAAGGGCGTTATTCGCTCACAAACTTCTTGGGCTACATGCCTACAAACATTCATGTCTCCCCGAGTTTCAGTGTCCCGGGAATCGTTGACGAAAAATCGGTGAAAAAAAAAAAAATAAATAAAAAAAAAAATAAAAAAAAAAAGGGAAAAATTTTGCAGCAACTCCAATATGACCGCTTTCGCTAGCTTCGCTAGCGGCGGTCATAATAACCACTCGTTACAACCAAAGAATGCAGAATACCATCTCTGAACCCACAACACATTGAACCTTAAAGCAGTTCTGAAGACGAAAGAAGGTACAACCTTTACTAGCAAGGTGTAGGCCTACCTAATAAAGTGGCCAGTGAATGTATACTCACAATAGAAAGAAACCGCCATAAATGGAACTAGGCTTATGCCTTGCTTAATAATGCCCTTACTTTCTGCTGACTGATAGACTTGGCAGTGATTTTTATATTACATACTGTAGATAGACAGTGTGACCAGTGCTTTGCACCTGATTGAGGGTGTGGTTGGTGTTAACATGATTCTTCCCGCGTTAGATCACTCTTCTGCCGTGGCGTGGGGCTGTATTTGTTTTGTAATGTTGAGTTGTCAAGCAACGTGAGAAAATACTGCATTCAACGTTCACTTGCCACGCCTTCAGTGCAAACCCAAGGGCTTGACAAATCAGGACAGGAACCAGACGGGCTGGTGATCAGCTGACAGGTGTAGAGGTCTCTGGAACTACTTAAAACTAATGAGCAACCTGTGGTATGTGCCAGGCCCAGGGTGTGTCTCTTGTGAAAGGAGCACGTGTTGCGAACATGGATATAACTAGATGTACCGCATAGCGGTACATGGTATGACCGCCGCAGTATATTGAAATGTGGGAACTGTTGGTGTGATGAGTGTGTTATAGAGCAGTGTTGTGAGGTGAGAATTTCTGTGGAAATGATTTCCTGTAAGTGGGCATGGATGTGGGTTTTGAATGTGTAGTGTGAAGGACTGATTTGTGAAGGCAAGGAGTCGGCAAAATGAGATTTTGTACAATTACAGCGCCCCCTATGGACCAAATTTTATGGCATGTTCTGTGGTGTTAGAGGTCTTTGTGGTGATCGTGCATGATGCATTTTGTGCAGTTCCCACCTTCTCGGTCCAAGATATTGGCAACTCAAAATCCCAATTTTTGCATTTACCCTTATCACTAGGTGGCGCTATGCTTCAAGTGAGAGTTTATGGGCTGGGTCAATATGCCTCTGTAACACCTACATACTAACACAAAATCGTTGTCTTGGGCAAAATTGTTGATGAGTTATTTAACAAAAACTGTTTTTCAACACCTAGCTTCGGCGATAAACATCGCCCCGTATGACGAAATGTCACAAAATTTAGTACACATGAAAAGAAAGATGTTTAGAGATGGCATGTCAACTTTGACCAAATTTGAGCAATTAAAAGCCAAGATACGGCCATTTGAAGAATTTTAAGCTACGTGTTAAATGTTCATTGACGTGTAACTTCGGAACGGTTTATCTCAAGATAAATCCTTTGATAACTTTTTGTCAGCATTGTCTGTAGATGACATATACCAAATTTGGTGAGATTCACATGAACGGCCTATGACGAGTTCGTTCAGATTCGTTTTCGCAATATTAAAATTTCACGGAAATTGTTCTCGTTGGAAGTGGGCGTCGACCAGTGTTTTCAATGCGTGAGGGTCAACAGATTTCATGATAAAAAAAAAATAGTTGTAAACGTAAGCATTCTCTAGATAATAGGCAAAATGACATTTTCTACAATTACAGCGCCCCCTATGGACCAAATTTTATGGCATGTTCTGTGGTGTTAGAGGTCTTTGTGGTGATTGTGCATGACGTATTTTGCGCAGTTCCCACCTTCTCGGTCCAAGATATTAGCAACTCAAAATCCTAATTTTTGCATTTACCCTTATCACTAGGTGGCGCTATGCTTCAAGTGAGAGTTTATGGGCTGGGTCGATACATCTCTGTAACACCAACATACTAACACAAAATCGTTGTCTTGGGCAAAATTGTTGATAAGTTTTTAAAAAAAAACTGTTTTTTGACACCTAGCTTCGCCAATAAACATCGCCCCCTATGACGAAATGTCACAAAATTTAGTACACATAAAAAGAAAGCTGTTTAGAGATGGCATGTCAACTTTGACCAAATTTGAGCAATTAAAAGCCAAGATACGGCCATTTAAAGATTTTTAAGCTACGTGTTAAATGGTCATTGACGTATAACTTCGGAACGGTTTATCTCAAGATAAATCCTTTGATAACTTTTTGTCAGCATTGTCTGTAGATGACATATACCAAATTTGGTGAGATTCACATGAACGGCCTATGACGAGTTCGTTCAGATTCGTTTCCGCAATATTAAAATTTCACGGAAATTGTTTTCGTTGGAAGTGGGCGTCGACCAGTGTTTTCAATGCGCGAGGGTCAATAGATTTCACGATAAAAAAGAAATTGTTGTAAACATAAGCATTCTCTAGATAATAGGCAAAATGACATTTTCTACAATTACAGCGCCCCCTATGGACTACATTTTATGGCATGTTCTGTGGTGTTAGAGGTCTTTGTTGTGATCGTGCATGACGTATTTTGTGCTGTTCCCACCTTCTCGGTCAAAGATATTGGCAACTTAAAATCCCAATTTTTACATTTACCCATATCACTAGGTGGCGCTATGCTTCAAGTGAGAGTTTATGGGCTGGGTCGATACATCTCTGTAACACCGACATACTAACACAAAATCGTTGTCTTGGGCAAAATTGTTGACGAGTTATTTAACAAAAACTGTTTTTTGACACCTAGCTTCGCCAATAAACATCGCCCCCTATGACGAAATGTCACAAAATTTAGTACACATAAAAAGAAAGCTGTTTAGAGATGGCATGTCAACTTTGACCAAATTTGAGCAATTAAAAGCCAAGATACGGCCATTTGAAGATTTTTAAGCTACGTGTTAAATGTTCATTGACGTGTAACTTCGGAACGGTTTATCTCAAGATAAATCCTTTGATAACTTTTTGTCAGCATTGTCTGTAGATGACATATACCAAATTTGGTGAGATTCACATGAACGGCCTATGACGAGTTCGTTCAAATCCGTTTTCGCAATATTAAAATTTCACGGAAATTGTTTTCGTTGGAAGTGGGCGTCGACCAGTGTTTTCAATGCGTGAGGGTCAATAGATTTCACGATAAAAAAAAAATTGTTGTAAACATAAGCATTGTCTAGATAATAGGCAAAATGACATTTTCTACAATTACAGCGCCCCCTATGGACCAAATTTTATGGCATGTTCTGTGGTGTTAGAGGTCTTTGTGGTGATTGTGCATGACGTATTTTGCGCAGTTCCCACCTTCTCGGTCCAAGATATTGGCAACTCAAAATCCCAATTTTTGCATTCACTCATATCACTAGGTGGCGCTACGCTTCAAGTGAGCGTTTATTGGCTGGGTCGATACGTCTCTGTAACACCGACATACTAACGCAAAATCGTTGTCTTGGGCAAAATTGTTGGCGAGTTATTTAACAAAAACTGTTTTTTGACACCTAGCTTCGCCAATAAACATCGCCCCCTATGACGAAATGTCACAAAATTTAGTACACATGAAAAGAAATCTGTTTAGAGATGGAATGTCAACTTTGACCAAATTTGAGCAATTATTAGCCAAGATACGGCCATTTGAAAAATTTTAAGCTACGTGTTAAATGTTCATTGACGTGTAACTTCGGAACGGTTTATCTCAAGATAAATCCTTTGATAACTTTTTGTCAGCATTGTCTGTAGATGACATATACCAAATTTGGTGAGATTCACATGAACGGCCTATGACGAGTTCGTTCAGATTCGTTTTCGCAATATTAAAATTTCACGGAAATTGTGTTCGTTGGAAGTGGGCGTCGACCAGTGTTTTCAATGCGTGAGGGTCAATAGATTTCACGATAAAAAAAAAATTGTTGTAAACGTAAGCATTGTCTAGATAATAGGCAAAATGACATTTTCTACAATTACAGCGCCCCCTATGGACCAAATTTTATGGCATGTTCTGTGGTGTTAGAGGTCTTTGTGGTGATCGTGCATAACGTATTTTGCGCAGTTCCCACCTTCTCGGTCCAAGATATTGGCAACTCAAAATCCCAATTTTTGCATTTACCCTTATCACTAGGTGGCGCTATGCTTCAAGTGAGAGTTTATGGGCTGGGTCGATACGTCTCTGTAACACCGACATATCACAAAAATTTCATGTTGTTGGGTGAAACGTTCATTGAGTTATTCAGCAAAAACTTTTGCCGGTCTCCCCCTCTTTAACGGACACTGGCACAGCGGGGGGGTGGCCCTGGGGGACCAAAAGGCGTTATTCGCTCACAAACTTCTTGGGCTACATGCCTACAAACATTCATGTCTCCCCGAGTTTCAGTGTCCCGGGAATCGTTGACGAAAAATCGGTGAAAAAAAAAAATAAAAATAAAAAAAAAAAAAAATAAAAAAAAAAAAAGGGAAAAATTTTGCAGCAACTCCAATATGACCGCTTTCGCTAGCTTCGCTAGCGGCGGTCATAATGAAGTAGTTAGAACAAGTTAAAAGCAGCAGGTAAGAAAACCGTACGCTTCAATAGCTCAGGATCTGAATCAAAAGAAATGACGATCAACCTAACGTAGCCAGAGTCGTCCCGCTCTTAAAGAGACAGTACACTATTTTATCAATATGTACCACATACCATATACACATGATTTCTAGTATGCTTTTTAAGTACAGTATTATTTATGATTTTAACGATTATATGAACTTCTAAATGAAATTAATAACTTCTATATTTTTAACATGAATTCCAATTCACATTAATATGAACGCTACTTTGGCCTCAACAGACAGTAATCACCTTCACAAATACATTTACTTGTTTAAGATCTACATATTTTTTAAATGTTTCTGTAAAAAGTACTGTATGTTTCCGTAATTAACAGTGTTTCCCTTGCCTGGTCCTGTGTGTCTGGAATTTATTCATTGTTCCCCAGACAGATGCTGTTATTTCCCTCACAGATACTCTGGAACCTGACCGTGCTATGAAAAAAACGTATTCTTATTTTGGGACCTGATACCACTGTGCCCAGCACCTAGTCAGACCTCCTGACCACTGACCACTGTGACCACTCTACTGCTTTGCTGCTCCACCACAATGCTGCTGACTCTGGGGATGTCATGGTGAGGACCCACACAGTAGGACACAGCACAGCATTACATAAGGACCTGTCCTGCTTCAAGGGCTTGTGACTTGTCACCTGCACGTGTCTCTCTCTTCAGCCTTACTGCTTTGCTGGCATCATGATGTCATGCGAGCATCACCATGCGTTGGACAGAGATGTGATCATTTGATGATGTATTTTACATCTCCTCACCTTCCACATTATATCACCTTCCATGAAGGGCAATTTCTTTTCTCCAATGGAGCTACACCCCTTTGCACTACAGGTGGATGGTGAGGCGAACAGAGGCCTGGTTCCATGTTCCTGAGCTCTGCAGTTTACGTTATACTGCTATGATAAGTTAAATGTTTTTGTCAAGCTGGTTTCTGCCCCATAATCTAACGTCAGATAGAGATATCTGCAGTGTAATGTGTCATGCAAAGTCCCTTATTCCCCATAAAGTCCCTTATTCCTCATAAACTTCCTTATCCTCCATAAAGTTTATCTTACAGAAGACCAGCAGCACACAACAGCAAATGATTTCCCAATATTCACTCTGCCTGTAAGCCAGACGGGTTAAGTCACTAGACTGCAAGAAATGTTGTCTTGTGTTGTTTTTGCCAAACTCTAAAGCACTTTGAGCTGCATCTTGTATGTATGAAATTGTGCTATACAAGTAAAGATTATTATTATTATTATTATTGTTGTTGTTGTTATTATTTTTATTATTTATGTTATTATTATTATTATTATTATTATTATTATTTGTTATTATTACTCTTATTATTTTTATGAGGAAAAAAATAAAATGACTGTATCAACTCGTTCAACTTTCGGGCTTGTGAATTTAAATTGCAATTAAAATATCAAGTCAGCACTATAGCAAAGTACTTTCTTGTGATGGACGCAGCCGGGTCCTCACACTGACCTGCCACAACCAACCCTTTCAGTAACGTCTTTCCTTTGTTCTCACATTTGTGCATTTATTTCATTTTCACGCTATTATTTTCTATCATTTGTTGCACAATTATGTTGAAGTTACACGTGCACTACACAATATTCTAGCATACACTCGCAAACAACATGCAAACACGCTCACGCTGAAACAGGTAGAACACGACACATAGCCTTTTGATTTCAAAAATATACAAACTTTTATTTTTAACGGTACAAAGTCACGGTTAAATGAGTGCACACATTTACCTACGTTTGCTCTGTTAAGTTGGTTATGATTTTGTTTGTATAAGTTTTGTAATTTCTGTTTATTTACCTTCTGTCACTACTGTTGATCAACCACCTCTGTTTCAATTTACATGGTTTGAGCAGCCATTATTTAAGTCGCCTTTTGGCACTGATTGTTAGATGTTGGTGGAGGTATGTTCTGTTTGGTTTACTTATGAGTTAGTTCTGTTTAAATGTAGTCATTTTGGCCCCAGAGCTTCATGTCTGCCTTAAAGTTTTTTTGCTACCTTAATTTTGAAAAATAAAGTTGTGTCTTTTACCACTGTCCCTGTGCCTTTCTGCTTGTCCTCTACACATTTCCTTTATAGGCAGTGGTGGTGTTATGAAATAAATCCCAATGGCCTTGCAGCTGTGATTTACAATGTATGGTTTTCATTACTTACAAACAACATTACTTGCCATTAAACAGATTATAAGAGACTCCTGAGGATATGGGTGGTGACGCTTTTGTTCATGAAGTACGACTGTGTAAGCTGGACATGTGAGGACTGAGACATGTTTCCCTATTGAGACCCATATTACTTACATGAAGTGAATCTTATATGGGCCTAGTGATGGCTTAACTGTGCCTTGCATCTGTTAATTCATGACTGTTGTGAACCTTTCATGTGTCAAAGTCAAATAGAGACCATGTAACTACAAGCTATACAATAAGGTATGGATCCATTACCATATTAATGCTGGGAAATTGGTTTCAGTGGAAAGCTTCTACACTTTGCTCATGTTTTCATCACTTTCACATTTGGCCATCCACAGCCTGCATGTTGGTATCATCACTACATAACTGGGTTGCTGCATTATGTATGTAATAGTCTTTAAAAAGATATTATACCATCCACCATTTCCATAAGTATTCCCCTAACAGAGTTTAAATGTATTACACTACAGGAGACAGGGCAGGCAGGAGACAGGAGACAGTGCAGACAGGAGACAGGAGACAGTGGAGACAGGAGACAGTGCAGACAGGAGACAGTAGACAGGAGACAGTACAGACAGGAGACAGTGGAGACAGGAGACAGTGCAGACAGGAGACATGAGACAGTGGAGACAGGAGACAGTGCAGACAGGAGACATGAGACAGGAGACAGTGCAGACAGGAGACAGTAGACAGGAGACAGTACAGACAGGAGACAGTGCAGACAGGAGACAGTGCAGACAGGAGACAGGAGACAGTGCAGACAGGAGACAGTGGAGACAGGAGACAGTGCAGACAGGAGACATGAGACATGAGACATGAGACAGTGGAGACAGGAGACAGTGCAGACAGGAGACAGGAGACAGTGCAGACAGGAGACAGGAGACAGTGCAGACAGGAGACAGTGCAGACAGGAGACAGGAGACATGAGACATGAGACAGTGGAGACAGGAGACAGTGCAGACAGGAGACAGGAGACAGTGCAGACAGGAGACAGGAGACAGTGCAGACAGGAGACATGAGACAGTGCAGACAGGAGACAGTGCAGACAGGAGACAGGAGACAGTGCAGACAGGAGACATGAGACAGTGCAGACAGGAGACAGTGCAGACAGGAGACAGGAGACAGTGCAGACAGGAGACAGGAGACAGTGCAGACAGGAGACAGGAGACAGTGGAGACAAAAGACAGGAAACAGTGCAGAATGTGCGTCCCTGCGATCCCAAGACCAACTCCCTAACCATTAGGTCGCAACTGCCCCAGTATAGCAAAGCACAGTAAAGCACAACACAGCACAGCTGAGACTGGGTAGTAGAATAAAACAAAACAGTGAGTTATGCTTAGTTATGCTAACAAGACAATACAAGTACTAAAAAAGGTTTACCAAGACAAAATAAAAAGCAGCAACTGACAAATGTTAATGGCCTAAGATCTAAAAAATAGAAATGTCTTCCGTACTTTTTAAAATGGTAAATAGATTGAGGTCCCCCTCAGATGGTCAAGGAGATTGTTCCACAGATGTGGGGAGGTAGAACAGAAGGCCTAGTCACTTCTAATAATAATAATAATAATAATAATAATAATAATAATAATAATAATAATAATAATAATAATAATAATAATAATACTTTTATTTTAGTTATTATTAAGTGTTATACACCCACTGAAAGTCCTCATTGGCATGTGAAACATCTGTGTGAGGGTGCAGAGGTTTCTCAAGGGGGTTGTCATCTCACACACACACACACACACACACACACACACACACACACACACACACACACACACACACACAGGGGAATGTGCTGCTATTTACTTTTCTTGCACTGATTCACATCTGGTATTCTTGTGAGTTCTCAAAGCAGTTCTCTAACGAAGTTCTCTAAGCTGAGATGTCAGTAAACAGATGTCAGTAAACTGCTTCATGTTTCTTTCCTGGTGGCCTTTGTATGTCTTATATAAAGTACATCATTTAGTGTAATACAGCATCACTTAGTGTAATGCAGTGTAATTCAGTGCCTGCACTGAAAGAGATGTAAATGTTGCTCATGTTGACATTATTCTACTCTCCTTTGATTACATTTAAAAACGTCTGTTCATCCATGCAACAGACGTATAATCAGCCAGGCACATCTGCATTAGTGTTCATGTAGTCACAGTTCTAGTTTAGACACGACAACTCAGTCATGTAACCTTCATTCTGGATAGACACAGGACTGTAAATTCACCTGTTTCATCCCAACCTTTCAGTTCTTCTCCATGTGCTCACACAAAGGATTTAGATATATGAACTATAGAGTATGTGTCAGCATGTGCATATATAAGAGTATAACATACTGTGAGTCATGTTATTGTGATAAATGTACACTTAGCATGTTATATATGTGTATTCTGTATTCTTCTATTCACTGGCAGGTCATCTTGTCATTTATGGGTTAATGAAAACTGACTTCAAAAAGACTTTGATGGCAAGTGGGCTGTTTAAATGTAAACATCCTAGCTTGGATTCACTTGATGTGACTGACTCATGTTTGCTTGAGAACTCTTTTACTTTCAGTTACAGCAGTCTAGATCATCCAACTCTTCTGCAGGCTACTGAACTTTGTCCCCCTGCTTCACTGCAGTGCATCAGACTCTGAAGTTATACCCACCCACATCACATCACTGCTACTACCTGCATAGTCTTGAAGTCCCTATTCTATCTGTAGATCAGTAACACTGAAACTAAGTTATTAGTGCACGTCAAGTTTAAAAAAAAATCTGCTTGGGGATGGGATGAGGACATGTGACCTAGAGGTGCCATGTGCCACCTACTGGTAAAGATTAGCAACTGAAAATTCAGAGGGCATATAGAGGGAGATATTATCTGCTATGTTTGTGGCATTAAAGCAAGCAAACATGTCCTCAATTCTTTATATATTTTAGTAATGCAGTTGTTGTTTACAGATGATCAAGGGTATACTCATTTACTGAGTAAATTTATGTCTTGAAAGTTGTCAGTGTCTCTTTGCTTTTTGAAAATATTGAAACAGTGGGTATTGTTATATTCTTTTAATCTAATAATTAAGTCAGTGTTTTTGCCCCTATGATTTGCACGTTGGATACCAAATATCATAACTTTTCTACCCGAGTTCCTCCCATTACATACCAATAGATTCATAGCCACATACAGTAGAGCACGAGATAACTCTTCATGTGTTTGCCACCTACTGGCAAAATGAAACATTGAATTTTAGGGTGCACACACACACACACACACACTTTATAGTTTTACCACAATTATGAAACTACACATGCCCTCAAACAAGAGCCTACTGTACATTATAGGCTCAAGGGTGCAGCAATCTATCTTCACTATATGTCTGTAATGTAATTGAGAATCTGAAACATCTACACAGAAACTTTAATTGCTGTACTAACAGGACGACAGGATTAGACAAACAACAGAAAGTGTTGACTGCACCATTATCTGGAATTGTTTGTCCTTTTTGATCCGTCCCCTTCTACCGCTTCAGGTTTGTTCAGTGTGCCATTGTCTCCACACACCTGTCAGTGTGAACATAGCACACATTTGTGCTTCCCTTGACCACCCTTTGACTTCAAAAGAGCATCAATTCTTCTAGGTGTACTTGCATAAAGTTTTTGAAGGAACGTAGCTGGTAGCTTGCGCCAAACATCTTGAAGAAGTAACCACGGATCTTCTGTGGATGTAGGTTTCCTGACATATACAACCAATTTCGTGTAATTGGTTAATCATATACCTGGGCGGGTTTTACCAGGCTAAAGATAATGACGGAAGTTAAAATAGCGGGAAGTTCAAGTTCAAATAGGCTAGCTACATTGGGCTATGCAGAAGATCCCATGCAATGGTGAGTGACTAATTTTTTCGACACCTTTCACTATTCAGTGGGTTGACACACTGCATACATCTTTGCGCCTTCTTTGGAGCCAATGTGTCAGTGTGATTGGGAGAAAGTGAGGCATGAAGTTGTAAAACGCTTTATTGGCTACTCAGCATAGTGTCAATTTCTTCACCATTTCGAGGAATGATGGAACGGAATAATTTCTAACATATAGCCTATCCTCGATCAAAAAACGGACAGCACGTTTTAGCTGTTAAACCGTTCAAAAGTATGAACTGTTTTCGTTTTGTTAAAATAGTGCTGTTTGCAACCCCAAGGTATGCAATAGGGGGGTAAAATGCATATGCGCGCGTAAAATGACATCTTTTGCTATTATTGGTCATCTGGGTTCCCGTAGGTGAGGTTCGCGACGTTTTTGCATACCAAAACAATGGTCGCGCCAGCAACAAGCGCGCCTGAAAAGGACTTTTCAAATCTACACTCCCGACCGTTTGAAAAGCAGGGGAAAATGACAAGGAAGGACAAAGTGACATGTCTGACTGGTAATTAAAAAACAGTCAACACACCGTGTTCTTCCAAAAATTATTGATAGGTGCACGAAAGGTTCATAGGGGTAAGGAAAGTTAAGCTCCTGTATTTCCGATGGAGCGTTAACTGTGTCGTAACAGCATCTTCTGTTATATTCTGCTGATTACATCTTCAGTCATACACTGAATATCTTGTTTGCTCAATAATAACAATTTTAACACGCAAATATTTTGCCTTTCGTTCACGTAATGTATTGACATTGGCTGATACACTGCCCTCTGGTGGACAACTTAAGTTTGATACCAATATCGGTCTTACTGACGGCATTTAGTGGTCAAAATAGTATTAATAAATGTTAGAATATATTCGTGAACACTATAGCTGAGTTTGTTGTAATATGTGTAAAATATGCTGTGGTTTGCAAATGTTTGGGCACCCCTAATAAAAGTCATGATTTAAATTTGTGATTAGATTAGCTTTTAATTATGTTTAAATTTAAAAATTTCTTGTGCTCCTTTTTACAAACTGTCACACAGCTTCCTTTGTATGAAAAGCACTTTATAAATAAAGCATATTGTAATTATTACTTTTTAGTGAGTGATGTTATTTCAGAGTCTCATGTGTCCTGGCTCTCCCCTATGAGTTTGTCTTTCTCCTCTCACGCATGGTCTGTGTTGTTTTTGCTTTGTGTTTCTTGCACAGTTACCGGGGCGTTACAGGAAAGCTGCAGTTTCAGCAGGGAGCTGGCATCTACCTAGACAATACACCTGTCACTAGTGCACCTGCCAATACACCTGTCCCCACCACCTCACTGCTGGTGCTATGTTTTGAACTTAAAGTGTGAACCTGAACTTTGCACTTCTGTTTGATTAGGTGGGGTGTTTCGCAATACGTAACAAAACTGGTCACAGGAGCCAAGTTGTAAGCAGCTTAGCTCCTTTGACTCCCATGACCTGGGTGAATGACAATGTCAGACAATGTCACTGAACTGCAAATTTCGTGCACAAGTCCAGTTTAAGCTCAGAACACACCCCCATATGGTGCTCTGGTGATATGACCTTGTGTTCAGTGCACGTCACCATTTATGGGCTGCTGGCTGTGGTCAGTGTTGCCATGGCGACCAAATGTGGCCCAGCGGAATACTACACTGGGGAGGAGTGCTGCCCGATGTGCAGTCCTGGTACGTGACGTTTTAACGACACACAGCTTCACAACCCACACACAGCTTCAGAACCCACACACAGCTTCAGAACCCACACACAATGGTTTTCATCATAGGCTGCGTCCTAATGGTTAGGGAGTTGGTCTTGGGATCGGAGGGTCACAGGTTCGATTTCTGGACCAGTAAGTAGTGGGGGGGAGGGAGTAGCCAGCACTCTCCTGCATCCTCTACAATAGCTGGTGCCCTCGAACAAGGCATCTAACCCCACATTGCTCCCTGTACCTAGTTCACTGTAAGTCGCTCTGGATGAGAGTGTCTGCTTAATGCAGCACAATAATGATAGGCCAATACTCATCTTGGTTCAAAATGTTTAATCAGGCCACATCATCTGTTTTACCAGAAGTATGAAATTGCATGGACTGTTGGCTTTATATGAAAGTTCGTTTACTTTTTTCCATGTTAGAAGTTCAAATTAAATACGAGGTCTGAATGTTGCTGTCTCTGTGTTTAAGGGCATTATGTTGTGCGTACCTGCACAGAGGATATTAGCACCACGTGCCTGCCTTGCCCACCTTCAACCTTCACAGACAAGCACAATGGCCTCACCATATGTTTGTCTTGTGCAGTCTGCGACACAAGTAAGTTGTTCTTACCACTGATCTTCAGTGTTCCTCTCTTACACTTATTTATTCATTCACACCTTCATCCATTCCTTTGTTCATTCAGTCATCCATGCCATTATGCCAGATGTGTGTATTTTCTTGCTATGTGCTCAGGTGCAGGTCTAAGAGTGAAGGGGAACTGCAGCTCCACCTCAGACACACTCTGTGAGCCTCTGGAAGGACACTACTGTACTGACCCAATCAAACATGGCTGCCGAGGAGCTGTGGAACACACAAAGTGCTTACCTGGGCAGTACATCAAACAGCCAGGTTGGTTTTGTTTTTCTTTAAGGTGAAATACTCGTGCACCTGCAAAGATCTGTGAAGATGGTTTGCCAACAACTCTGCACCGTCAACATCAGCTTTGGTAGGCGCTGCTACATTCTCTACCCAAATGCCACTTTATTTTCATGGCATAGATCTGCCCAACTGCATAGAACACTAAATCTTTAACTGTACTTAGAGAACTTAGGTTACTGATCTGCATGTGGGAGCTTAAAAAAAATGCGAATAAAGACCTTTCCATGCAGTTGTCTGTGACTGAGTAAGGGCTCATTTCCACCAAACACTCTGCGTGTACAGCGCCTGCCCGTGTTCTGTCCGTATTCGACATTAGAATGCACGTTAACAGATTAGACCATTTCCACCGCATGCGGGATCTAAGCGTATTCTGTCCCTATACAAACCTATTGTACACGGATACGCGCTGCACACGCTCAAGTCAGTGGAAATGAGCCCTAACTGTTGATTATGCTATTGAGGCATCAAGGGGTCTAAATGTTACAAATGTCTTCTACAGGTTCAGCATCTTCAGACACTGTGTGTGGTGACTGTGGTAATAACACATACTCAGATGGGACATTCACATCCTGCAGACCACACACACAGTAAGATTACACTGGAGATTTTAGTCTGACTTACTTGATGGACTTGCTACGAAGTTTGTATATTTGGTGTAGTGTTCTACTCAATGCTACTTCACCTGGATTAAGACTTTTTGAAAATGTTTCACAGACATTTCTATTTACACATTTCTGTTGTTTTCACTGATAGTTTTCTCTGAAGCAACACATCTGTCTTGTTTGTGATTGTAAGTAAACGGGCTGACTTCATGTTGAAGGATACTCAGGCCCAGAGCAAATGTGGTGTTTTATCTCCTCAGGTGTGTGTCTCTGGGGCTGTGGACCAGGACGGCAGGAACACACACAGCTGATGCGGAGTGTGAGATGCGTCGCCACCATGTGGTGTTATGGGTGCAGCTGGCCACTCTTTGTAGTACTGCTTTCGTAGTGCTGTTAGCATGTTGGTACAGAAAACATAAACAGTCTGTGAAGGTTATCGTATGACACGTGTGCTATTCTAAAGCAAGATCGTAGATGTGCATGCCATACACATCACACTACCTCATAACTCGGCCTACAGAACAAATCCTCCAGCAGTGAACAAGGACTGAAACGCATCGGACTGCTTGATTTGGAGAAAATATCTTAAGTTTGATTTTTTTTTACTAAAGATACTGGTTGTAGTACACAAATGTCTTCCTGATGGTTCCCCTAAAGGTCTTTAACTTGTTCATGCTGTAGCATGTTAACAAAAACTAAGACATCTGATCACATAACTCCCCATTTCAGTTGTTCAGCATTAGTTATCAGTAAGCCAGAACTGTTTTTAAGGTGCTCCTTCTAACCCATTAAATGTGTGTGTGTGTGTGTGTGTGTGTGGACTATTGATATGAGCTTAATAACCTAGACTTGGATAATGATTTCACTCTGCTTTGTTATGGTCTCTGATGGCATTATTTTATTTATTTACTTGTTTTATTTTGTTAACCTTCATTGTGTTTTTTTATTATACATGTTGGCTGATTGTTGTTTTATTTGTTTAAAGTGTTTCCCTCTAAAAATGAATAATTAATCACTTCAAAGGGTTAAAAATATCAGCATCATTAAAATTCACTATCATGTCATTCATGATTTGTATTAGTTAAGATTGAATGAAACATTTGAATTTAATACTTCTGACATATTTGTACTTCCATAGGTTTAAGTACGTGAACTTTTTTAACTCTACCATGGCATTCATGGTTTTTAAAGACTAACATTGAATGTATGCCATTGACTTGTTCCTTTGTTTACTATTTTGTCTAAATAAAAGTACAGCCTAAAGGTCCACACCTGCCTGTCGTCAGACAGCCATCACCCAAATTAATCTTACACACTTTACTCCCCCTCCCCATGTACAGTATATTCATGCAGTTTGACCACATGTCTTACTTTACCCAGTCTCTCTGTGCATGTGACAAAGTTCCTTGTATCCTTCTATCCTTGCATTAGCGTCTGTGAGTCAGATTGACGCCAAAGATATCAAGACACTTCGTGTGTGCAGTACATTTATAAACATCAGGATCTGACCCCTAGTGCTTCACACTGGAGGTAGAGTAATCATGACTGCACTGGAAAATAAAGACAAAGTTTAACAGGAAACTAGACACAAACACAAGCAGTTAGTCTTGGGATTAGAGAGTCGAAGGTTCAAATCCTGAGCTACCTCTGGCTGAAATGCCCTTGAGCAAAACATCTAACCCCACACTGCTCCAGCGACAGTAACTAAAACCCTGTAAATGACTGTAAGCCTCTCTGAATAAGAGCGTCAGCTAAATGTAATGAAGTAAAAGTAGAAAAACCCTACACATTTATATGGCATGTGTAGATGCAGTAGATTGGGGTGATTGGATTAGAAGTGGTAAGCATCTCTCTGTGGAGGCTGGCTACTCTTAAAGTTTTGTCCTCTTTAGCCTTGGCTAACTTAACTCCATCTCTGGCTTAATAGAAGTTGTGCTTGAGATGCACACATGTAAAATATCATCTGTACACCTAAATATGCAGATAATGAACAGCACCAGAAAAATTATATCCTACATGTTTAATGCTTTACAGAAAAGGATGGGTCCTGTGGAACATTATTCTAATTTGCCAGAAGGTGGCAGCAACACACACTCGCATACACACATACAGATGAAACCAACTCCAGAACAGTGCATATGAACCTTGTCCTACACAGACCAAGACCCACACAGCTTCCAGTCTTGTGTGACTGTTATAGACATTACAAAAAGGTCTCTATTGTAAGTCGCTCTGCATAAAAGCATCTGCTTTGTTTTTATCACCAATGAACCCAACCACCGATTAAGATGGTCTATCTTTTAAGTTTTAATGTCTTTGATTTGTGTTCTTTGATTTGAGTGTTTTATGTTTGTAGTTTTGTTGATTTCCTGTTCCTTCTTTTTAAGTCATTGTGCCTTTGTTTTGATTCATGTTAATGCCATGTGTCTTTGTTTTGTGTCTTGACTCCACCCATGCTCTTGCCTGTTTTGCCTGCCCCTTGTCATATTTGGTCTTCCTGTTCCTGTTCTGATTGGTTCCCTGATATCACACTGACCCCTGATTGGCTCCCTTTCAGCTCCTTCGTTCATTACAACCCTCATGAATGTAAGCACCTATGTTTCTAAATTATGGAATTTCAGTCATTTACCCATATATTATTCTTTTACACAGAAGTGGAAATTAAGTATATTTTGAAATAAGGCTATTTCTGTTTGTTTTTAATATGTTTTCAGATTATTGTCAAGAGTGTGTTCTCTATAACTCAGCCATAAGTTTTAGATAAGTTAATAGTTACAGCTGAGTATTCAGTTTAACTCTACACAATAGGGCTCAGTGATATCTGAAGCTAGGGCAGCAGTGTAGCCAGAAATCATTACATGAGTGGGCCCAGAAAAAAATCAGGCGGGCCTAGCCCAAAACACATAGGTTATAGGTCAATTAAATAAGCCCCTGCTCATAACACAGTTAGCTCATCTACCTGGCTGAGGATTTGAGCAAATCGGATCAGCTGGCTCAGTGAATTGGCTGGAACAAATATGTGGCAGAACTTTTACTTTCTGAACCTGTGATGTCCGCCTCTGATTTTTACCTATAAAGTGACTAGGCTAGATAAAATTAATTTTTAGTCTAGTGCTTTAATAACTGCATTTCTCTTGTTTCATGGATTGTGTATCATTACTAGAGATGGCGTCATCGTAGCCTTCAGCCATGATCTCTCAGACAACATACATCAGCACATGATCCCTGACAATGTCACACTGCATACCTCATCTATGTCATTATGTGAATTCAGACATCAATCTATTCTCACAAGTATTTGTATACGTAAGAGTGAACGTCATCCTTAACGACTGCAAATGTGTATCTTAGCTCCCTGAGAGGAAGAAGATGACTAAGAAGAGCCAAGTGTACAAGTGGCCTCTCAAACATTAAGGTTACATCAACAACCTGTGTGTGTGCGTGTGTGTGTCTGTGTGTGTGTGTGTGTGTGTGTGTGTGTGTGTGTGTGCAACTTTACTTGGGCTTTGGCTTGGCTCAACTCAATGTTTGGTGTTACCAATCAGCAAACAGAGCAAGAGAGATAAGGAGATAATTATTGATTTTAGTCACTGTTCACATGATTTGCAGGAAACGAATCAAGCTCGTTTCGGCTTGAGCAAAGTTCTTGTGTCATTTTTTTTACACAAGCTTTGGAGCAGGAGAGTCAGAGGTAACAACACTAAGGTAAGCCCAATACTATTTTGGTCGCGCTGCTCAGCAGTAGAAATACTCAGTAAATGTGCATGTTCCAGAGGATTCTGTTTAATGGTGTCCAGGAGTAACCTTAGGCTCGCAAAGACATATCGTAGGGCTGAATATCGTCCTTTGCCAAGCTGAACAAATGAGTCTCAACAGAAAGTGTCTGACTGGCTGTAGCCTATAGGAACTTCTGTAATTGTCAGTATGCCTCTTAAATAGTGAACAACAGCAGATAGTGAGATCATTTCTGTAGTGGTAAATGTGAAATCGGAGGAAATATCCAGGTTTTTGTCAATTTTCAACATGCAGCTTAGGTAGCTCACTGAATACTTCTTTACTGCCTCATTTCAGAAAAAGATCAGATACATGCGGATACATGCCCCTGATGACTTTATAGTGCATGGGCTACCTTTGTAACAAAAAGCACATGAACATTTGGCCACTATAAATATAGATATCACAAAACAAAACTGTGTGTGTGTGCGTGCGTGTGTAAAAAACACAGTGTAGTACTGGAAAATCACACTCAAGTACAGGTACCCCTTCAAAAAATGACTTTGGTAAAAGTCAAAGTCACTGACTGAAATGTTACTTGAGTTAAAGTCTTAAAGTATCAGAAATTGCTGGTACTTAAGTACGAAAAGTAATGTAAAAATAAATGTACTCAAGTAATGTAATTAAAAGTACAAGTAAAAGTTAATAACAGACAAAGGCAGTCTGAATTTGTAATATTTTTTATATTTTGGTTAAGTGTGAAGGGCCGGGTTTTCCAGATGCAGTTAAGAAGTTGTTAGCGTTAAGAACTTCTTTAGACCTTTCTTAAGGCTCCCGTAAGAAACAACCACGTTTTCCAAAATGCTTCTTAGCATTGATGAGTTCAGTCGGATGCTATGCACATGTTATACCAGAACTTCAGGTGGGAGCATATTACCAAAGATTAGAAGATTCGTTAAGAAGGTACTTAACTGGGAAACTCGGCCAAGGTCATTTAGCACCTATGGTTAGTTAATCTTAAATGACAAGCAATTACACTGCTGAAAATGCACACGCATGACCAATTGCTGTCATTATAAACAAAAGTGGAGAGAAAACGGAATGTTATCTGGCATCTGAAGATGGAGACCACAGTTTGAAACCTTTCTTTCGTAAACCTTTGTTTTTTAAAATAAGATTAAGTCAGTGCTAAAAATGAGGCGTACATCACCCCATCAAGAAAAAATGAATGTGAAGCTAACATACTGCGTGAAGCCAACAGGTGTAGCCTAGTGGTTGTCATGCGCAAGTGGCAATTGCGAACAAGACCGGCAAGTCCTGACTTCATTGCAGTCAGGTTTTTTTTTTTTTTTTTTTGGTAACGAGTAACTAAACGGCACATTGAAAATGTATCGGAGTAAAAGTATGCAATTAGGTTTGGAAATATAGTGAAGTAAAAGTTATCAAAATTTAAAAAACTCAAGTAAGTACAAATTCTTCCAAAATGTACTTACAGTAGTGAAGTATTATTACTTCGTTACTATACAACACTGAAAAAACATTACTAAAACAATAGCAATGTTTTTTAGGTGATAAAATGTGGATTTACTGATTGCTTTCGCGTGACTGTTGAAGGTTAGTTCACCGTCAATAATGACACCAAGGCTCCTACAGTATCTTTTGCACCATGTAAGTAGTGATTGTGTCTCAGGGTCAATGTGCGGATGGTGTCATGTCTCATTTGTGAAGAGAGCGTGTGTTTTGAAAGAGATTATGCTGTGAATTCCCCCAGGCTGGTGTTTCTGGAACATTCTGGAACAAAGTTGATAAAGTGAAAATAAGCCTTCTGTATTTTACTTTCAGCACCCACATTTTTTTAGCAGGGTGCTGTTTTTTTCTGTAGCCCATGTGGTTTGGTGTTGTCTAGCTGCCTGTTAGCCATAGTCATTGTGTCATTGACCTTTGTGGTGTTGTCATTATTTAGTCTCCGTGTTAATGTTAATAAATCTCACTGGTCGTAAAGGTGTTTTTGTTACTACCTATAGGTCAGTGATGGCTTGTTGTTGGCCCCAGTAGGGCCACCCAGTGAACAGAATAGAGAATAGAATAGAATAGAATAGAATAGAATAGAATAGAATAGAATAGAATAGAGAATAGAATAGAATGCCTTTTATTATCACTATGCACATGTACAATTTACACTACACACATGCTCTGTGAGACTGAAAACAACTCACTCTTCAGGGCAGATATGAATGTGGGATATTTACAACATAGAATAAAAAATGAAATAAAATGAAATGAAAGTATTAGGGCAAGACGGGGTGGCGAGGGGGTGAATGGGCTGGTGGTGTGAGGTGCTCAGTTTTGAGGTAAAAGAGAGATGTGCCTTACGTTTCCCAGAGCGGGGACACTTTAGACTACAAAACTACAGCTTAAGTTAAATATTGCACATAGGTGGATGGAAGGAGGTCTTGGGGGGTTGTAATGTGGTCAGTGTACATGTGAGTTCAAAGTGGTTATAGCTTTTGGGAAAAAACTGTTCTTGAGTCTTCTGGTCCTTGCTTTGATGTACCTGTAGCACCTCCCTGAGGGCAACAGGTCAAACAGATCAGAGCCAGGGTGGGAGCTGTCCTTGGTGATGTTCTTAGCTCTGCTGAGGCAGCAGGAGGTGTAGATGTCCATCAGGGTGGGGTGTAACAGTTGTGCTGGTATGATTTTTCATAAAACCAGAAAACAGATGAATTGCTGTTTCCCATCATGTAGTGCAAGGGGAAGTTTTCATCTCTGTGGGAAAGAGAAAACGCAGATGTGTAGGAAGAGTGTCCTGCTTACGGAAAAAGCACCAAGTGGGGTTGCTGCTGTAGGCAGAGAGTGTAGGCTGAGGTGAGGTCAGACATAATACAGACATGAAGGCAGCTCAGTCATTTAGTATTTTGTGTTGTGAAGTTCAGAGTCCTTCAGGCTGTGCTATTAAAGTTACATTGTAACATGAGAACAGAAGACATAATTGTAGCTGTCATAATTGTAGCTGTCATAAATGTAGCGTGATGAAGGCCAGAGCAGAGCTTTGTGTTGGGACTAAGAAGTGTGAGGCACTCACTGCACACATCTGAGTGCATCCTCAGCAGCACAGCCTGAAGGCAGCAGGGCACACAGGAGCTCATGATGATGTGAGGATCAGTTTTGGGGTAGACATTTCCCTTATCTCAATAGACATTGTCCTGTTTAGTTCAATAGACATTTTCCTTAGTTCAATAGACATTTCCCTTAGTTCAATAGACATTTCCCTTAGTTCAATAGACATTTCCCTTAGTTAAATAGATATTTCCCTGCTTAGTTCAATAGACATTTCCCTTAGTTCAGGAGGCACGTTAGCCCAAGTAGCTTGCCACTGTGCAGTATATCCATCAGCAGTATATATCGTATGGCTCCAGCGTGCTAAGAAAAAACTGAGTGTAGCATTAGTCCTGGCCAGCCACGGAGTCATGCCAAGCTGTGAGCTGGCTCAGCTGACCGCAGTGCCTGATTGATCAGCTGACTTTTCTGCTCGCTGGCTAAGAGGACACCGATGTAGGTGCCTCCTATATAGACTGCTTGAGAACATGGCTGTTCTTTATGCTCCCTTTGCAAACCATTCTACTACCCATCTCCACACCAGCTTCCCCTCATTGACACGTGACTTAACCGATCTGTTGCCATTGATTCCTGGGGGCGGGGGTGGGTTTTTGCTGCTTTCCTGTCTTAGGTTGTCCAGGTTTGCACATAAAAGGGCCTGGAGGTCCCACAACAGAGCCACACCTACGAATGTAACTTAGTACAGAATAATGTTAATAACACTATTTTGACTGAAGTGGTCCTGACTAAGATCTAGGTATGGTTTGCATCATTTGCTTCCATTTGACACCAATCAGAGGCGTATGCATTTGCTATTGCTATTCTGTTTCAGACTTTCTAATTTCTACTTTCATCTTCAGTTTGTATTCGGCTATTTTTGAAGGCATGACAGAACTGTCCTTTTGTTAATTTAACAGATGCACTGGAAAAGTCTGTAGGACATGAGTTTGCTGCACAGCTTTGAGGATGCAACTGGTGTCAAGACTGAAGAAGAAATCATGTTGAAGTTGCTGATTACAGCCCTGATTCTCCTTCTGACTGTGTCTGGGGCCTCTCCAGCGTGTGGAAGGGCAGAGTATCTTGTAGGACAGGAGTGCTGCCCCATGTGTAGTCCCGGTAAGACACTTCCCTCTGTCTGACAGGACTCTTTAGAGCTTCCCTTCATATTGCACTAGTGACATCGACATAATCTGATTTAGCTATCCACTTACTCACTTATGTATTTACTTAAAAGGTTCCAGTGTAAGAAATCATTGCAACCAATATGGCACTACAGTGTGTGTCCCATGCCCCCCATCGACCTTCACTGAAGCCCCCAATGACTTTGAGGCATGCAGATCCTGCAGGATTTGTGACTCCAGTAAGTCAAACACCCAGCTTTTTTAGCCTTTCTCCTCAGTTTATTTTTGTTGTTCATTTTATTTCCACTACCTCGTGTGCATTCTTTGCACTTTATATTGCAATATTGCATATTATGTTTTAGTACCCATAACCACTGTATGATGTTCCGCTAAGGCACAGGACTAAGAGTGAGGAGAGCATGCACCCCCTCCTCTGACACACTCTGTAAGCCTCTGAAAGGACACTACTGTACTGACCCAACCAAAGATGGCTGCCAAGGAGCTGTGGAACACACCAAGTGCAAACCAGGACAATACATCAAACAGCCAGGTGAGAAATCACCTGTAATTTTTCTGTCATCACTGACTGAAAATCACACACACATCTGTATAAAGATGCAAAAAGACTGAAAAGCAAGGCAGTAAATAGTTATCAGCTAAGTCTGTGTGTATTTGTCTTGTTTTTATTGATGTATGCAGGTACAGCATCCACAGATGCAGTCTGTGAAGACTGTGAAGGAGACACATACTCAAATGGATCATTCTCATCCTGCAGACTGCACACACGGTGAGTGCATTCAGTGGGAAATTGACCACAAACTAGGCTATAATTAGCTGCATTTATATGAGACTGCACAATAAATATTTACAAAGGCACAAAGATATTGTTATAATGTTTATTGTTGTTGATGTTGTTGTTGCTGTTGTTGTTGTGTTGTTGTTGTTATTATTATTATTATACATACTGTCTCTGAAGTGTAGTTATTGATGTGATCTCCACAGGTGTGAGTTGATGGGTCTTGAAGTCCTAAAAGCAGGATCATCCTCACATGACACTGAATGTGGGACAGGAGGAAGCAGAGTGGGTGTGATAGTTGGGGTCATAGTCCTTACAGTCCTGGCTGTCACATGTGGGATTGGGGGTTTTCTATTTTATCACAAGAAAAAGGCTGAACAAGGTGAGATGTTGATCAATATGAAATTATTTTTCATTATTTATTGTTGTCATAGTTACTGTTTTACTGAGAAATGTGTTATTTAAGGATTATTTTCTAATCATGCATGTATTTATTTCACAGACAAACACTCTGCAGGTGGTAAGGCAAGGTAGGGCTTACTTCAACAACATCAATCCACTACAGATATCCATTTATGCCTGTTTTGTGAACATTTTTATTGCCACTCTGAAAATGTTGTATTTTTTAATAGGAAGTCATTGTGCTCCCAGGAGAATGGTCAAAATATTTTAATTGAATATGTGAATGAAGATGATGGTAAGTAGCCTATTAACCTCAGAACCTACTGATAGCCAGGGATTTCTGAAAGCAACTTCCTGTAAAATAGCCAGTAGCTTTGATTTTAGATGTTCAATGACTATTTTCCTAGAAGAGACTGTAGGTTATCATTTTATATCATAGGCAGAAGTGCTGCCCCATGTGTAACTCTGGTATATGTCTCTCTTTAGAGCTTCTCTTCATATTGCATTAGTGACATAACAAATGATTGATTTACTTCTTTACTTGCACTGCATTGCACAGAGTACACCAGTGCCACATGTGTTCCATGCCCCCGACTGACCTACACTAAAGCGCCCAATGCACTGGAGGCATGTAGACTCTGCAGGGTTTCAGACTCCGGTAAGTCACACACACTCAGGATATATTTAGCCTCTCTCCTCAGTTAATTAAAATGTTTAATATGAAATTGCTTTTATTATTTATTGTTGTCATAGTTACTGCATTACTGAATGCTCACAGACAGATGTGTAATTTATGGATTATTTTCTCATTTTTTTTGCATTTTGTTACACATATTTCAGTCAAACATCAGACAGGGACAGCAACAGAGGTACAGTTACTTCCTAAAGCTCTTTTAATGTTAGCCTGTGTTTGGTTTAGTTTTATGGCATTTCTGATAATAATGTTTGTTTCTAATAGGAAAGTGAATTCTGTGGTGAAGAGCAGCAGGACCATAAACAGACTGGTGTCGCGTGAACTGAATGGTCTGTCTGGTGTCATGCGTACCTCCTCCATATTGCTCTTTGGCAATGCTGCTCACTCTACCACATGGGTGGAGCCATGCACCACAATGGGAAGCAGACAGCACTACTAAATGATCCATTTTGCTTCATGAGACTGATGGGTCACAGATCAACATGTGTCTAATACTTCAGCCGTACTGCTTTGCTGACACTGCAAGCTGGGCTTGGCAGAATATTATCAAAGCAGGATCATCATTTGTCGGATGGGGATGTGATCATTTGATCAAGCTCATTTGACTTTCTTACCTCCAATGAAGCCACACTCCTTTGCACTACAGATGAATGGAGAGGCTTGAAGAGTCCTTTGGGTGCGTTCCATTTGCAGTCAGACCTTGGTTTCCGAGTAGTTGTGCGCGTTCAAAAGCAGGAAGTGGCCCCATGCGCGCCCCTGTGTCTCGGACGTTCACCCTACAAGTTGGAGCAGCACAGAGGACCCAGGGTTCACAATTCAAGATGGCTGCACAGTTGAAGCACGTTGAGTGAATGCTACGATATGTTCTACACAGCGAAATACAGCATTATGTGTCCTTTACCAAGTGGCACAAATGGAAGGCATCCAACTCCAAATTTTAGAGGACAAGAGGTCAGTGTGACCTCTGGATCTCAGTTGCAGAGACAAATGGAATGCACTGTTACTCCAAGTTCCAAGTTCTGCTGGATGAGCAAGGAGATGATGTTTTGGTCTCCGAGGATAAACAGACTGTGTGTGTTTTCTTTTTTATGAAATTGTTGTTTTTATATTTGAACTCAGCAGTCAATCAGATGCCACTCTGCCCTCATGTCCTGCTAAGCTTCCTGGTGATTGGCTGATATTGTTTATGCCACGGTTCAAACCATAACATTGCTTACCTATTTAAAGAGACAGGACTCTGTACAAACACCTGCGTTTTTCTTTCACTAAGAAGGAGCAACACATACACAAACAGTGTAGGGGACAAGAAATATGGAATATACTGTTCAGGACCAATATCACTTAATGAAAGTTCATGTTTGCTGTCCATATAGTACAGTGCAAGCCTCACAAGCATGACATACATGCAAATATATAAAACACTTCCCCCATCCTTTCACACCCAACATTGATATGATATATACACAAACACACAATAACAACAACAACCCTTATCACCACCGATAGTCTCTCACCAGATTATGGTCAGCAGGATAGTCTCTTCCTTTTAATGAGAAAGAAAATCGAAATGCGAAAGATACCCACACCCATTGTCTTGTCTGTGGAGGACAGGGAAAGAAAACGTCAAATGTGGAATAAGACTGTCAATTCTACAGGGTGACAGAAATTCGTTGAACAATAGCAATACAATAGATATCTAGATATGTCCCTCCCACCCCAGCAAGTGCATACAAACTCTCTGTCCCTCCCTCTCTCTCTCTCTCTCTCTCTCTCTCACTCTCTCTCTCTCTCTCTCTCTTTCACACACACACTCACACACACACACACACAGAGCAGCAGAGAGCATTGGGTAGCAGCTGTAGCATTTTCTAGGGAGCTCAACTGAAGAGAAGATGCAGTACGTGCAGATCCACCAAGAGAAAGTAGAAATGAGAGCAAGTCTGCAGATGGGAATGCACAATACAGCAGTAAATTCCTTTGAGGACAGAAAATTCCAGGGCAGCCCGTAGTAAACACTAACGCACATTCCGATAAAGCAGGGTTATATTAGAACATGTAATGAGGAAGAAGGAAATGCAACAAAAATGAGTTCCAATCTTTTCCAACTTTTGTTCCAACTTCCAACTTTTCCTGAACTGTGAGCATTGACAAGTTGACTGCCCTACACCTACTTCACTCTGGATAAGAGACTCAGCTAAATGTGATACAGTGTGATGTAATGCAAAGCAAAGCACTTTATTTATTAACATTTTCTTCAACTTTTGGCATCTGTGATGCTATGAAATGATGGAATAAACATCACTGACTTTGTAGCTTTGTGGTTTTCCACTTGTATTTTTATTACCCACAACCAATATGAAACACAGCATAATTAACTCCTGGGGATGTGGGGGATGGCGCTTTGATTCACGAAGTATGACTGTGCGAACTGGACATGTGAGGACTGTTTGTTGTTTCTGACAGTTATATTTGCTTGTCAGATGTTTTTCCTATTCAGGACCACATTACTTACAGTAAGTAAGTCTTATATCAGCCTAGTGATAGCTTCAGTGTGCCTTACATCTGTTAATTTATGACTGTTGCTAACCTTTAATGTGTAAAAATCAAATAGAGACCATGTAACTATATACAATAAGGTAGTCATTGCCATTTTAATTATGCTGGGAAATTGGTTTCAGTGGAAAGTGCCCACAATTTGTTCATGTTTTAATCACTTTCACATTTGCCCATTCACAGGCTGCATGTTGGTATGATTGCTAACTGGGTTGCTGCATTATGTATGTTCCAGTCTTTAAAAAGGAATGATCTCATCCACCATTTAAGTATTCCCCTTACAGAGTTTAAAAGTATTACACTATCAACAGTATTGCTTTAGTGTTAATATTACTTTTACTTTATTATTTTTTTTATTTATGAAGTTACTGATAGAGGCTTGCCATCTTCTGTGTGTCAGGCAGGACTGGGCTTGTTGTTTTCCTGTCTAAGTCTACAGTGTAGTGCTGATAAAGTGAAACGCCGGGCAAAAACACAAGGCAAGTGTGGTACAGTGGAGCACGACACTGCAAGATGATTGAAACACCGTTTGTACAGTTCGGCAGATAATTGGGTCTTGGGAGCAAAAGAGTCGGGATTTTTGCAGACACCCGCCATCTTTGCATCACGAAGTCTCCCCATCAGTTTCTATGGGTGATTATTTCAGTGTGCCGTCTGTCATTCTATGTAAGAATGTCTCTGGTATGCAACAGCTGTGGAATTGATGATGAGTTGTCTGCCCCTCCAGATTTCAATGATTTCACCTGAACATTGAAGCACCATGACAATAACAACTAGAACAGGTCGGGTGCCTGTGAGTGTGAGGGTGTGTACATAGTTTGAGGCACAGATGGATAAAATGCGTTACTACAAGTGTGTGATTGTTTGTGTACATCCAGACCATCACACATGACCAACTCGGCAACCACAGGGTGTTTCAAACAGCAGAACCTGTGTGCTCCATAATAAATCAGCCCCGTCATGACATGAGCATGACAAAGCATGAACCATGAGCTGATGGCCACCTGAGGATGGAGCTGTCAGAGGGGGTGGAGTGGACGTAAGGCTGACATGGAGCTCATGTCTGCCCCCTGAATTGTTTTGTTTAGATCCCAAAATACTGACGGGTTCCACAGACTTTCCACTGCAGTCTGTGCGTATTCTGTTATGTCAGTGGTATTCTCTGTGCACACCCTGCACAATGAGCACGTGACACAAATTGCATCATCATTGTGGCTGGCACCGGCTGCGGTTCAATGGCACAAGGCTGTACTGCACAAAAACTGCAGTGTCACGGCCACACAGCCGTTTCACTGATACTGCACTGCAGACTTTAGCCAAACTAACAGGGCACAACAGTTACGTGTTACCAATGCAGGTGGAGCACTGGAGTTTTAGTACGAGACTGCACTATTAGTATGGGGCAGCACTGTTAAAATCAGACATGGTTACACATTGCAGTACAATCCCAATGCAGACAGAGCGCGTATATTGTGCTTTCATCATGTTGGTTTTGCATCCCTCTCTGTATACATACATGTACATAAAAGTGATGCATAGATTACAGGAATGTTAAGGATACATCAGAAAGACAAGTTCTCTTTTGCAGATACACAAACAAACAAATCATCTTTCTGTTCACTGCTGCACCCCCACCCCACCTACTGCACCCCCACACACACCCACCTACTGCACCCCCCCCCCACACACACACCTACTGCACCCCCCCCCCACACACACACCTACTGCACCCCCCCACACACACACCCCACCTACTGCACCCCCACACACACCCACCTACTGCACCCACACACACACCCACCTACTGCACCCCCACACACACCCACCTACTGCACCCCCACACACACACCCACCTACTGCACCCCCACACACACCCACCTACTGCACCCCCACACACACACCCACCTACTGCACCCCCACACACACCCACCTACTGCACCCCCACACACACACCCACCTACTGCACCCCCACACACACCCACCTACTGCACCCCCACACACACACCCACCTACTGCACCCCCACACACACCCACCTACTGCACCCCCCACACACACCCACCTACTGCACGTCCAAGCAACCACCTACTGCACCCCCACACACACACCCACCTACTGCACGTCCCACACACACCCACCTACTGCACCGCCCCCACACACCCCACCTACTGCACCCCCCACACACCCCACCTACTGCACATCCCACACACACCCACCTACTGCACCCCCCCACACACACCCACCCACTGCACATCTACCTGTATATCAGTGATATCCAAAGTTCATGGTGCATATCAAGTTTCAACATTGTGTTCAACTTGTGTTTCTGGATGAGAACATGTGACTTCAGAGAGCTTAGGAGAGCTGCCATGCTTTTGCCACCTACTGGTAAAGCTTACTGGAAATTCTAAAGGCATACACCCACAACTTTTGTAGCATTTATATTTCTTTATTTGAGTAATGCTGCCATTATCTTCCTATGACTAAGGGTTTAATTATTTTGTTAAAGCTGTGCTACAAACGTTCTTCACAAGGTCTGCCTTTTGTTGTCTATCAGTCATACCAGGTAAATATTAACTCTGATGGTCATATCTAATCTATTTACTTTTTCTTTTCACCTTCACTTGCCATTGGTTTGATCTTGCCAGTCTTCCTGCCCAGCCTACAGTCTGTGTGTCCCTGTATGCTTGTGTGTCTCTTCACCAAAGATGGTAGATAGAGCAAGATAGTTCATGGTAGTTCACATCTATGGGAGCAAAGATGGTAGATAAATGGTGCAAGATACTTCATGGTAGTTCACATCTATGAGATCAAAGTGAGGATCAGTTCTGGGCTGCATAAATAGGCGTGTTGTTGACGTGCTTGGCTGTAGTAGATAGTGCTGCAAACTAATGTAGTTCAAATTAAACTCAGTACTGACCCAATCAAAGATGGCTGCCGAGGAGCTGTGGAACACACAAAGTCCAAACCAGGACAGTACATCAAACAGCCGTGTTAGGAAATCTCCTGTAATTATCCTGTCTACCCAGGATGACAGTTTTGTGAGATCACACATGCATGGGCATGCACACATGCACACACACACACAGGTATGAAGGCTTTATTTATGGCTTTAAATTTCAGCAAGTGATGACATGTAGTGAGAGAGAGAGATAGAGAGAGAGAGAGAGAGAGAGAGAGAGAGAGAGAAAGGAGGCTTGTCCTACAATCAATATACATACCAGGGGTATAAATATACAATATACACCAGGGGTACAAAATTACACAGGCCCAAGGAAATGTTCTAAACACACAGAATGCAGAATGTCTGAGTCACTGATGTACCACCTCATAAAGTACAGGAGGACCACACATCAACAAAGCAGACAGCAGACAGTAGAGACAGGAGACATGAGACAGTGCAGACAGGAGACAGTAGACAGTACAGACAGGAGACAGGAGACAGTACAGACAGGAGACAGGAGACAGTACAGACAGGAGACAGTACAGACAGGAGACAGGAGACAGTACAGACAGGAGACAGTACAGACAGGAGACAGGAGACAGTACAGACAGGAGACATGAGACAGGAGACATGAGACAGTGGAGACAGGAGACATGAGACAGGAGACATGAGACAGTGCAGACAGGAGACAGTGGAGACAGGAGACATGAGACAGTGGAGACAGGAGACATGAGACAGGAGACATGAGACAGTGCAGACAGGAGACAGTGGAGACAGGAGACATGAGACAGTACAGACAGGAGACATGAGACAGTGCAGACAGGAGACAGTGGAGACAGGAGACATGAGACAGTGCAGACAGGAGACAGTGGAGACAGGAGACAGTGCAGACAGGAGACATGAGACAGTGGAGACAGGAGACATGAGACAGGAGACATGAGACAGTGCAGACAGGAGACAGTGGAGACAGGAGACATGAGACAGTGGAGACAGGAGACATGAGACAGGAGACATGAGACAGTGCAGACAGGAGACAGTGGAGACAGGAGACATGAGACAGTACAGACAGGAGACATGAGACAGTGCAGACAGGAGACAGTGGAGACAGGAGACATGAGACAGTGCAGACAGGAGACAGTGGAGACAGGAGACAGTGCAGACAGGAGACATGAGACAGTGCAGACAGGAGACAGTGCAGACAGGAGACAGTGGAGACAGGAGACAGTGCAGACAGGAGACACAGGAGACAGGAGACAGTGGAGACAGGAGACAGTGCAGACAACACAAACAATATAATGAATAAGACATAAATAGTGCAAATACTCCCACACAACATAACATAGAATTATATCACATTTAGCTGACACTGTTATCCAGAGCTACTTATGGTGATTTAGGTACAAGGACAGCCCCTGGAGCAATGTGCGGTTAAATGCACTTCAGCTATGAATGAGGGTGCAGGAGTTATGCTTACAGACAAGACAATGCAAGTACTAAAACAGGTTTAACAAGACAAAACAAAAAGCAGCAACTGCCAAAAACAGATTAAGGCGCCCTCAGATGGTAAAACAGAAGGTCTGGTCACAGAACATCCACCACTCAGCACACAACCTAACTTTACCCCACACACACACACACACACACACACACACACACACACACACACACACACACACACATTCTCCATCCTCCACTGCCTCCACAGCACCTCATGCCCCCCTCACCCCTTCTCCTCACACACGGTTGCCCCACCCCCATCTCGGCAAAGTTTCCCGGCCCGCCCCCCCCCCACACAGCCCTCACATCCTCCCCCAGACACACAGTACGCAGTATATAGCCTGTCTCATGCCACCCCCCCAGACACAGCCCTCACCCCCCCCCCCCCCCCCACACACACACACTCACACAGCAAGTAGCATACAGCCTTGCTCCCCACCTCATGCCACCCCCCCCCACTTACACACACAATATGCAGCATATAGCCTCTCTCCCCACCTAAACCCCCCCCCACACACACAATATGCAGTATATAGCCTCTCTCTCCGCCTAAACCCCCCCCACACACACACACAATATGCAGCATATAGCCTCTCTCCCCACCTAAACCCCCCCACACACACACAATATGCAGCATATAACCTCTCTCCCCGCCTAACCCCCCCCCCCCCACACACACACACACACAATATGCAGCATATAGCCTCTCTCCCCACCTAAACCCCCCCACACACACACACACACACAATATGTAGCATATAGCCTCTCTCCCCACCTAAACCCCCCCCCCCCCCCCCACACACAATATGTAGCATATAGCCTCTCTCCCCGCCTAACCCCCCCCCCCCCCCCCCCACACACACACACACACAATATCTAACATATAGCCTCTCTCCCCACCTAAAGCCCCCCCCCCCCCCCCCCACACACACACAATATGTAGCATATAGCCTCTCTCCCCGCCTAAACCCCCCCCCCCCACACACAATATGCAGCATATAGCCTCGCTCCCCACCTAAAGCCCCCCCCCACACACACACACAATATGTAGCATATAGCCTCTCTCCCCGCCTAACCCCCCCCCCCCCCACACACACACACACAATATGCAGCATATAGCCTCGCTCCCCACCTAAAGCCCCCCCCCCACACACACACACAATATGTAGCATATAGCCTCTCTCCCCGCCTAAACCCCCCCCCACACACACACAATATGCAGCATATAGCCTCTCTCCCCGCTTAACCCCCCCCCCCCACACACAATATGTAGCATATAGCCTCTCTCCCCGCTTAACCCCCCCCCCACACACACAATATGTAGCATATAGCCTCTCTCCCCGCCTAAACCCCCCCCCCACACACACACAATATGTAGCATATAGCCTCTCTCCCCACCTAAACCCCCCCCCCCCCACACACACACAATATGTAGCATATAGCCTCTCTCCCCGCCTAAATCCCCCCCACACACACAATATGCAGCATATAGCCTCGCTCCCCACCTAAAGCCCCCCCCCACACACACACACAATATGTAGCATATAGCCTCTCTCCCCGCCTAACCCCCCCCCCCCCACACACACACACACAATATGCAGCATATAGCCTCTCTCCCCGCCTAAATCCCCTCCCCCCACACACAATATGCAGCATATAGCCTCGCTCCCCACCTAACCCCCCACCCCCCCCCACACACGCACGCACAATATGTAGCCCCCCACACACAATATGTAGCATATAGCCTCTCTCCCCGCTTAACCCCCCCCCCCCCACACACAATATGTAGCATATAGCCTCTCTCCCCGCCTAAACCCCCCCCCCACACACACAGCACTGTAGCACCCCTCATGCCCCCTCACCCTTCTCTCCTCACACACAGCCCTCACACCCGCCCCCAACAGCATGCAGCATATAGCCTTGCTCCTCGTGTTATACCCCCCCGCAACACAACCATAGCACACAGCCCTCATGGTTCAAGCCCCCCCACCACACACACACTTACACTCCTTGGCTCATGCCCCCTCACCCTTCTCTCCTCAGACACAGCCCTTACACCCCCCCCATGAGTAATGCTGCCATTATCTTCCCCCACACACACACACTTACACTCCTTGGCTCATGCCCCCTCACCCTTCTCTCCTCAGACACAGCCCTTACATCCCCCCCACACACAGCCCGCAGCGTATAGCCTTGCTGCTCACATCATGTCCCCCAACACACACACAGCACACAGCCCTCATGGCTCAAGCCCCCCCCCACACGGCGCTTGCATCGCCCTCACTGCCCCCCCCTCACACACAGCCCCCCGCACCCCCCCCACACACAGCACACAGCATATAGCCTTGCTCCAAGCCTCATACCACCCCTCACACACAGCCCCCCCACCCCCCCACACACACAGCACACAGCATACAGCATACAGCCTTGCTCCCCGCCTCATGCCACCCTCTACCCCGCCTCCCACATGCACACAGCACATATCTTTGACCCCTGCCGCCCTCAGCCCTCTCCACACATGTTTGTCCAACCCCACTTCACTGCTGTCAGCTGCACATGCAGTGCCACCCCCCACCCCACACACAGCCAATCATCTGCCACCACAGCCAGTCCTCCCTCCCAACCATAACTGCACTTTATGCACTTTATCCCACCCCCCTTCACCTTTTCTACCTCTGCCCTTCATACAGTAGTCATCCCCCCAACTGCATTCTACGCACTTTACTCCCCACTCCCCATGCACAGTCTAGGCCCACAATCAACAGTTTCACTGCATGTCCTACTACCCAGTATGTCTATGTACGTGACAAATAAATATTCTTATCCTTGTCCTTGTCCTTGTGTTTACACCCACTAAAAGTCCTCAGTGGCGTGTGAAACATCTGGTGTGAGGGTGCAGAGGGGTTGTCAAGGGGGTTGTCAGGGTGTATCTGATCTTTCTCTCTGAATTCTCCCTCGGCTCTCATTTCTGCAACACTCCACACCCACACACTCACACACACGCTCTCTCTCTCTCTCACACACACACACACACACACATACACACACACACACACACACACACACACACACACACACACACACACACACACACACACACACACACACACACACACAGGGAGATGTGCTGCTATTTACTTCCCTTACACTGATTCACATCTGGTATTCTTGGGAATTCTCAAACCAGTTCTGTAAAGAAGTTCTCTAAGCTGAGATAATCATTTTCCGAGAATCAGATATAAGTTTCATGTTTCCATTCCTGGTGGCCTTTGTGTGTGTGTTATATAAAGTACATCACTTAGTGTAATACAGCATGTAACATGACATCCTGGTGGCCTTTGTATGTCTTATATAAAGTACATCACTTAGTGTAATACAGCATATAACATGACATCCTGGTGGCCTTTGTATGTCTTATATAAAGTACATCACTTAGTGTAATACAGCATGTAACATGACATCCTGGTGGCCTTTGTATGTCTTATATAAAGTACATCACTTAGTGTAATACAGCATATAACATGACATCCTGGTGGCCTTTGTATGTCTTATATAAAGTACATCACTTAGTGTAATACAGCATATAACATGACATCCTGGTGGCCTTTGTATGTCTTATATAAAGTACATCACTTAGTGTAATACAGCATGTAACATGACATCCTGGTGGCCTTTGTATGTGTTATATAAAGTACATCACTTAGTGTAATACAGCATATAACATAACAGTGAAATGACTGCACTGAAAGAGATGTAAATGTTGCTCATGTTGACATTATTCTACTCTCCTATGATAACATTTGGATACAAAAATGTCTGTTTATCCATTTGTTACAATAAAACATTGGTTCATTCAATGTACCTTTTTCTAGATACAGACTATATTTTAAAAAACATTTGGCTTCTCACACTAACAAAACTCCAACATGCCACAGACTTATAATCAGCCAGACACACCTGCAGGAGTGTTCATGTACAGTTGTAGTTTAGACTCTGGGAGCAGAGGGGAGGGGGCTTCTAGTAAATGGTGTGTATAAATGCAAGCTTGATAACGGGTCATTAGTGCTGTTGAAGACTCATTGTGAAGTCACTGGTGGACAGTAGACAGGTTTAATTTTGAGCCCTTAGTCTGTGTTATACTACACAATATAGCCTACTTTAGTGTGTGTTATACTACACAATATAGCCTACTTTAGTGTGTGTTATGCTACACAATATAGCCTACTTTAGTGTGTGTTATGCTACACAATATAGCCTACTTTAGTGTGTGTTATGCTACACAATATAGCCTACTTTAGTGTGTGTTATGCTACACAATATAGCCTACTTTAGTGTGTGTTATGCTACACAATATAGCCTACTTTAGTGTGTGTTATGCTACACAATATAGCCTACTTTAGTGTGTGTTATGCTACACAATATAGCCTACTGTTGGTGATGTAGGTCTGCACACCACGAGAAGAACGCCACTGCATACCAGTACACAAACGCCACTCTGTTGATGTGGACGTCACGACAACTCAGTCATGTAACAATCATTATGTTGTATAGCCATTTTGGGGTTTTAGCATTCTGACTTAACAAAAGCAAGTTTATATGGTTCAAGATCTCTCAGGGACTTTATTGTCCTCTCCAGTGCCTTGTTGATTCTCTGCCTCTGGTGACTAGTAACAAGCAAGGTGCAGGACATTCCCTCTCCCTGACAGCAATGCAACAATGTAGCAGACCCACTTACAGCAGCATTCCACACCAATTGTTAGTTTAGTAATGTCTGTGACACATCCTGCTGGTTACATCCTGGTTATATTGTCCGTTTGTGGCACTGCTGTTGGCAGGAATATTGAGGGGGTGTCTTATCACAGGCAGCAGTCTGTCTGTGACACTATATTATATTGTCCCTGTGTGGCATTGGTGTTGGCAGGAATACTGAGGCGGTGTGTTATCACAGGCAGCAGTCTGTCTGTGACACTATATTATATTGTCCCTGTGTGGCATTGGTGTTGGCAGGAATACTGAGGTCCCTTCTTTCATTCCAACCTTTCGGTTCCTCGTCACGTTATAGTCATATATGGATAGGATTTAGCTATGTACGATACATGTAATAAATGCACATGTAGCATGTTTCTTCCATATTTTAATATGTTTTACAGTTAAATAGTGGCATATATGAAGACAGTTTATGTGAATTATATTTCTAATAAACATGCATAAATTTAAAAAGGAAAAAACATTTATAGATGTCACCCACTATGTTTTGCCTTTGTTTTTCTATTCACTGGCAGGTCATTTGGTCATTTATGGGTTAATAAATACTGACTTCAAAAAGACTTTGATGGCAAGTGGGCTGTTTAAATGTAAACATCCTGGCTAGGGTTCACTTGAAGTGACTGCTTCATGTTTGCTTGAGAACTCTTTTACTTTCAGTTACAGCAATCTGGATGAGGCAACTCTGCTGCAGGCTACTGAACTCTGTCACCCTGCTTCACTGCAGTGCATCTGACTCTGGAGTTATACCCACCCACATCACATCACTGCTATTACCCGCAGAGTCACAAACAGTGGTTAAAGTGTTTTTTCTAAGGAGGTGGAGCCCTTCTTTACTCACAGTGGTGAATATCTCCTTATATTGCATTAATATATAAATACTGTAGCAGAGGGAGCTCAGCTCTGGCTGGCTGTACTGCCGAGGTGAGGAGGTGGAGCTGAGCTCCTGAGGGCTCCGATCCAATTTAAGCTCTGGTCACAGAGTCCCTATTATATCTGTGTATCAGTAAGACTGAAACTAGATTATTAGTGCACATCAGGTTTAAAGACCAGCTTCTGCTTGGGGATGGGATGAGGACATGTGATTTGGAGGTGCGATGTGCCATCTACTGGTAAAGATTAGCAACTGATAATTCGTAGGGCATACCTGCTATTTTTGTGGAATTAATGCAAGGAAACATGCCCTTAATTCTTTAATTCTTTATTTATTTTAGTAATGCAGCTGTTATTTACAAAATATCAAGGATATAATCATTTTTTGAGTAAATGTTTGTCTTGAAAGTTGTCAGTGTCTCTTCGCTTTTTGCAAATAGCCTATTGAAACAGTAAGTATTGTTATATTCTTTTAATCTAATAATTAAAAAGTGTTTTTGCCCTTATAATTTGCACGTTGTATACCAAATATCATAACTGTTCTACCTGAGTTACATACCAATAGATTTGTAGCCACATAGGGCACATGATAACTCTTTATGTGATAACTCCACCTATGGCAAAATGGAATAGAATTTTAGTGCATACACACACACACACACACACACACACACACACACACATACACACACACACACACACACACACACACACACACACACACAGACACACACATTTTCTATTTTTATTACAATTCTGAAACAAAACATACTCTCAAACAAGACTGTCTTTTTCTTGTAATACAGTCCAGTGAACACTGCCTACTGTATGTAGGACTAAGGGTGTATTTATCTTCACTATATGTCTATAATGTCATTCACCTGTGATCCAATGCAATTAAGACTTTTAAACTACACAGAAACCTCAGTTGCTGTACTAACAGGATGGCAGGATTAGACAAACAACAGAAAGTGTTGACTGCACTATTGAATTTATTTATCCTTTTGTCCTTTTGTTGTTTTTTGTCCTTTTGTCCTATTTTGATCCGCCCATTTCTACCACTTCAGGTTTGTTCATTGTGCCACTGTCTCCACACACCCGTCAGTGTAAACATGGCACACATTTGTGCTTGCCTTGACTGAAAATCTCTGGCTATATAAGCATTTTGTAATCCCTATGCTGACATACCAGTTGTAATGATATGAACAAATAGTTAGTGTTCAGATAGGCTATCAGCAATTGTTATGAGTTAGAATGTGAGGGTAAACAGCAAAACGGCTGTGATTGCTGGGATCATTGTTACGATATTTGCTGTAGGATTTGGCTGTGTATACAGTAGCCTTCTGTGTTCTGCGATAGGTTTAATATCAGACTCTGCGAAATCCCCCGCATTTGTATGTGATGATGCCTTTGGTCTTTGAGCTCTCACAGACTTTCTCCAAGTCCACTCTTTTCAGGGTCCGAATTGGGATTTTTGCACTAAGAAAGGGAATCTGATAGCTGCTCATGTGATTTATTTTACTATATACTGTACTGAACCAATCAAAGCTTCCAAGTAAACTCCAGACCAAAGACCAAATGTGGAGTTTTACCCCATCATGGGAGGGTCTCTGGGACCAGGACAGCAGGAACAGACACTGCTGAATGTGTTACCACCATGTGGATTTATGGGTGAAGCTGCCCACACTTTGTGTTGCTATAGTTGTATAGTTAGAATGGTGGCGGACAAAATAAAGACATATGATTCATCTGTAGCAGAGCTATGAAACGGCAGCTATATATTTTTTTTGTGGATATTGCCATGGCTGTGGTTGAGCCACAGTTAACTCTCTATGTGCTTATGTCTACCTGTATTTAGGTAGTGTCAGCCGATGCATGCCAAAACACCAGGAGTGGTCGGCAGAGGGAGCTGTTGCTGCTGCTGATCATTCAAAGTTCAGTCACCAGCAGGGATCAAGTCAGTATGCTCACCATTCAGAGTTAAGAGACCAGGAATCGCGTCTGATATGCGTTCACTACAGAGATATTTTAAAAGGTTTGGATAAAATATCATACCAAGTGAATTTAATGAAGCATTCTCCACTGCCACTGTTTGTCTTGTAAATGAATGTCAGTGTTCAAACATGAGAACGGCTCTTCATGCAATGGCTAATATGATCAGATGAAATCCAACCCATCATGATTGGTGTCTATGCACTGTCCTGCAGGGTTTTGTAACCTGTTGAGCCTGCTGTAAATTTAATTAGTATAGCCTTTCTGATTCTCATTGTCCCACAGAATATTTGTATTGATTGAACTGATTAATTGAACTATTCTACCAGGTGGTCCAGTAAAAGGAAATACTTGATTTTCTTGTTCACATGTTAACTAGGAATGTTTTCGCAATTAATCCCAATTTAAAATATTAATAAATTATTATAAAAGTTCCCCAACGTCGTCATGGCAACATTCTTAAAAAATATATGATATGCCAGTAGCCAGGCCTTTACACCAAGTGGTGCAACTTCCCCCAGAGGCAACTACACAAGTCTAGCAGTTTCTTGTTTTTTCCAAGAATGTCAGTGGTTTCTTTCAAACTGAAAAACATTTTATTTTTTGTTTACATACAATAAATAACCTTTTTGGTAACGTTTATTATTGCATAATAATAATTGTCTAATCATAATTATTTATTAGACGGTAATCGTACCATCAAAATCTGGAATTGTCTCATCCCAAATGTTATTGTTATGGTTCTAGTTTGTTCTTATTATTTCCATTCATTTTTTTCCTACACACACACACACACACACACACACACACACACACACACACACACACACACACACACACACAAACGCACACCCACACTAGCAGTACACACACACAAACACATCCACCATTTATTAATAAATAATAAAAATACGTGGTGAAGGAGTGATGGAGGGGAATAGCGAACATTGCACATTGCGTTGTGGCTATTGCACAGGAGGAGGTAGTGGGGCAAACCCAGGTAGAGCGTGGGCACTAGCAGCAGTAGGGTAACACCCAAATTACACACATGCACCCATGTACACACACACACCCACACAGCAGTTAAGTGACAATGAGTGAGGTGTCCATATAAAGTGCAGTATCACTGTAAGATGAACAATACTTTGAAAAAGGTGACATTTCATGAAATGTGCAAAGTGAAAGAGTACATTGACCGAGTCTCGTGTGTGAGTGTTCGCGAGTGAAAGTAGATGTGTGGCTTTAATGGATAAGTTCAATCTATTGTCTTCAAATTACTTTTTTGTTTTGTTGTGTAGGTTCGTCTTTTTTTAAGGATTTTTTTAACCCTCCTGACGTGTTCGGTTCAAATCTGACCGATTTACAACTTAAAACATAAATATTGTGTTTTACATCTGAATGCCTCAAAGCCTTATGGTATCCTCCACAGTGTGCACTTGAACATACTAAATTGATCACCACTTTCAGTAAATTTTGAGTGTTTTATTCAACCTTGTTACACCTGTGGTGTTCCCGGTCAAAAGTGACCGCCATAGGAAATGAATGGTTATCCAGATTATACTCATCCATCAGATAACAAAACGTCCCCATGCACACCATCTCAACACAGACACCACACATTTCAGACTGAACAATGTCTTTTGTGGGTCTTTTCCTGCGTTTATGTGCTCTCCAATGGAATCAGCTTCCCGTTGAAACAATTTATCATATCTCTACACAGACTAGACAGGTGTCAACCCATCTTTTCCCCATGCTTTTGCTTTTGCTTTTCCCGTCCTTATGAACTGCACCTTTAAGACTAATCAATAGCCTGGTTTCCATCCAGGTTGTATAATGCGAATAGCAAATCCTCTGTTGGAAACCCCTGCAAATGCACTTCAGTGTCCTGATGAGAATATAAATTCGATTTGTCTGAGAAAAGTGGACTAACTCTTAACGCACATAAACCGTATTGAAAACAGTTTATTCGCATATATTTGCATTAAGTATCTGCTCTGTGGCACAGCTTGCAAGTTCATATAGCGCAACTGCTATGCACTTGTCGGTGGGCACGGTACTACGATGGGACTGCATGCCGGGTGCAACAGCAGGGCCTATTCATCTACACATGTGCACAAATTTTGACTCGGTGAAGCGCCTCAGTGAAGCTCGAAAAAGCCCAAAAAATCCCCAGAGCGTGGGTGTTTCCATGTGTATGGAGGTCGGTGGGGTATGGAAGTGGCTGCGAACTCTGCTGTAAGAAGCTGTAACAGCATTCTTCATCATCTCCTTCTAGCAGTAATTACTGAAAATATTTCCAAAACTGTGGCATGTACAATTCCTACTGGGGCAAGGAGGACGTCCATTTTCTCAAGTAGCCTATATCTACTTAGTTTAACTACAGGTGATGGAAATGGTTACTGATGCGCATTTGATTAAGCAGAATTATTATAAATTCACATTAATGACTAATGTATCATTTCTTCACACAGACCCCCGAAGTATAGCATGATGTTTGCCTGGCACTAATGTTAGTCTGTGCACAAGTCCTGAGATGCTGCAAATGCGATGCCTATGTTTGCAAGGCCCAGTCTGACCTGAGTAATACACACGCATGCATACACACACAAAGAAATGTTCATTTTGGAATCCATTTTCAGTGTCTATTTGTATTTTCACTGCAGTTATTCATGGTAAGTACAGATATTTTATTTATCCCGACGGAAATTAAGGTTAATATTTATAAATATATAATTCATTAATAAATACATAAATAATTAACCACTACTCTAAGTCATTGTTTAGAGCTAAAGAGTGTTATATTAAAAGTTGGTGGTGAATTAAAGTATTTGTGTTCATTTAAAAGCAGTTAAAACTGACCGGTCAAATTTCACCGGGAACACTAAAGTAAGGGGCGGGAGATGAACACGACAGGGGGGTTAAGGGGGAGGAACACTACTATCAACCACTAGGTTCGCTGGGCGTTGCTGGTCGTCAGACGTTAGTTGGGGAAAATAGACGCGGTAAGTTCAAGTTCAAGTTCACTCAAATACCTTACTGAGCTGTGTGAAGTCCCATGCAATGGTGAGTGACTCATTTCGACACCTTTCCGTTAAGAGTTTCAGGGTGACAATGTCTCTGCAGGTGAAGGATGGTTGACACTGCACAGCATCTTCGCGCTATCTGTGTAAATGTAAGGCATTAAGTGGTAAAATGCTTTGTCTACTTGGCAACATAGTGTTTTAGTCAATTTATTCACCATTGGAGGGCAATAATGTCTAACTTACAGCGTACATCAGTGATTGTAAAGTGTTAGCGGTCAAACAATGTAGGTTTACATTTATCAACGGTTACTTGTTGTTAAACCAGTACAGTTTGCAACACCAACCTGTGTTGTAGCATGATGTATTGCAATATAGGCAAAGAGCGTAGAGCATCTATCTATATCTAAGCTCTTTGATATAGGGGTGTAAACAGTAGCGGTTCTAGGGGGGGTCGGGCTGGGCCTTTGCCCAGGGCGCAATTTCGTGAAAGGGCGCCGTGCTATTGGCCTCACAAGCGCTTGAAAAAAAAATATATATCATCTAAAAAAGTTTTTAATATCTATTACATCACTGTGTAGGAAATTGGCAAATTGGCGCCCCCTTTGGCTGCCCGCGCCCCTGCTGAAAAGTTCCAGTGCACAGAAGCGGCGAGAGAAGGGCAAAGGGGAGGGGGCGCGGGGGACAGTTCACCTCTGCGTCTCTCAAATGCAATGCAAAGTGGGCAATACTCTGCAACTAGTGAGCGAAGTCAGTCACACATAAGCTTTCTTCCCAATAACGCACATTTTATTCCTACCATTATATTTACAGGTTTATAATTCCTGCACATCTTTTAATTGTGTGAAAGGGCTAATAAAACAGGGCAATACAAAACGAGTAGGCGGTCACCAAGGTGAATAAGTCTTAACTCCTTAGCTGGGTAGTCGGCAGTGACAGTGTTCGGGGATGGGAAATACAGTATGTTGACTGTCGAGTGACAAACAGGAGATGGACAGAAAAATGTCAAAGCCATTAGAAGTGTAGAAACGAGCATAAGATAAAGGTATGCAACTGTTCTCTCTGCATGATCACGTTATCCATGCCATGAATGAAGGGCTAATGTTAATCATGGTATAACCAAAGAGCGTAGAGGTATCTAAGCTCTTTGGTATAACTCTTACGTTTGTTAGCCTTCTAGCTATGATGCTACGATTGCTATACTCAACAATAATTCGGTCTTAGCTCAACAAACACAAGATCTAATTTCACCATAAGATTTGGCTTTGCAACAAAACGGTTACAAGTAAAGTTATTATTGATTTCCATAATTTGGATTAACGAGCCCTGTCATTAGCCAACAACATGTTATGGTAGTTTCAACATTTGCAATTTGCTGCAACTCATAGTTTGCATAGTTTAACTATAGGGTAGTTTAGCATAGTAAACCAGTCATACCTGAACGTGTAACAAGCATACTGTAGAATTCGAGGCAGTAACCAAGGAGCTAATTGTTCCTCCCTAAAAGATAGCGTCTAATGACGGACATTTGGCATGTAAGGGCATGCTATCATAATGAAATTGTAATTTATGGATGTTTTTTATAAGAGTTTTTGTAGCCTACAGTGTTTTGATGTTAATTTCAAGTGCAATTCAATAATAAGAACCACTATGTGCTCATAACAAAACGTGCAAAATTATGTTTTTTTTTGTCATGGGGGGGGGGGGGCGCTCGGAGGGGGTCTCGCCCGGGGAGTAATTCAATGTAGAACCGCCACTGGGTGTAAATGCGCGCGCTCAGTAACACCATTCACCTGTCAACCATTCGTTAGTAGAATTGTCTTCAAAGTCGTTTCATTTGTAATTAATAAACCCGTTTGACAAAAATACAAAAGAGATGTGTCGTTGTTTTCTTGGGTCTGTAGTTAAGCCTACTCTACTTCTGCGCAAACGTTACCAAATTAACATAGACAGTAGAAGAGAAGGGTGGTTAACCTACCGCCTTTAAAAAAAAAAAAAATGTTCCCGATAGACGCAGCCGTGTTGTGTGAGAGGGGGTGTGGCTACGGGGCCCAGTGTGGCACACAGACAAAAGGCAATTGGCAGTTGTCATATGAAACTACTCACTCGTGTCATTAGCAAGACACTTACCAAACTTTGAGCTCAGTGGAAGGAATGGTTCGAGAGTTGACAGTGACACAGACAGAGGTTCCTTGTATTTAGGCTGTAGATAGATTTTCAACAAACGCCCACTTCGCTACACCGTACCCATTGAAGGCACTTACTGCCAATCGAGCAACCCCTTGCCCATGTTACAAGTAGTAGGAAAAATGCAACATGGTGCACCTTTTTCACTGACTATCGTGATTCTTTACGTTAATGCTGTATTGTGATACTGTAGCGAAATCCACTCAGTGAAATACCTCAAGAGCATGGACATCTAACATACATGTCTATATTAAAATGAAGACTTGACTGAGTGACATGTAACAATGTGTATATAAAATAAGGCATAGCACAATATTAGCTTACAGCTGTTTCAATATTAGTTAAATTAGTGTATACAGTGAACAGCTGAGTTTGTTACTTTTTAGTGAGTGATGTTATTTCAGTCTCATGTGTCCTGGCTCTCCCCTATGAGTTTGTCTTTCTCCACTCACGCATGGTCTTTGTTGTTTTTGCTTTGTGTTTCTTGCACAGTTACCGAGGCGTTACAGGAAAGCTGCAGTTTCAGCAGGGAGCTGGCATCTACCTGGGCAATACACCTGTCACTAGTGCACCTGCCAATACACCTGTCCCCACCACCTCACTGCTGGTGCTATGTTTTGAACTTAAAGTGTGAACCTGAACTTTGCACTTCTGTTTGATTAGGTGGGGTGTTTCGCAATACGTAACAAAACTGGTCACAGGAGCCAAGTTGTAAGCAGCTTAGCTCCTTTGACTCCCATGACCTGGGTGAATGACAATGTCACTGAACTGCAAATTTCGTGTACAAGTCCAGTTTAAGCTCAAAACACACCCCCATGTGGTGCTCTGGTGATATGACCTTGTGTTCAGTGCACGTCACCATTTATGGGCTGCTGGCTGTGGTCAGTGTTGCCATGGCGACCAAATGTGGCCCAGCGGAATACAAAACTGGGGAGGAGTGCTGCCCGATGTGCAGTCCTGGTACGTCAAGTTTTAACAACACACAGCTTCACAACCCTCCCACGTCTTCAGAACCCACACACAGCTTTACAACCCACACACAGCTTCATAACCCACACACAGCTTCAGAACCCACACACAGCTTCACAACCCACACACAGCTTCAGAACCCACACACAACGGTTTTCATCATAGGCTGCGTCCTAATGGTTAGGGAGTTGGTCTTGGATCGGAGGGTCACAGGTTCGATTTCTGGACCAGTAAGTAGTGTGGGGGAGGGAATAGCCAGCACTCTCCTGCATCCTCAACAATAGCTGGTGCCCTCGAACAAGGCATCTAACCCCACATTGCTCCCTGTACCTAGTTCACTGTAAGTCGCTCTGGATGAGGGTGTCTGCTTAATGCAGTGTAATAATTATATGCCAATACTCACCTTGGTTCAAAATTTTTAATCAGGCCACATCATCTGTTTTACCAGAACTATGAAATTGCATGGACAGTTGGCTTTATATGAATGTTCATTTAGTTTTTTCCATATTAGCAGTTCAAATTGAATCTGAATCTAAATGTCGCTGTCTCTGTGTTTTAGGGCATTATGTTATGAGTCACTGCACAGAGTATACTAGCACCGTGTGCCTGCCTTGCCCACCTTCAACCTTCATAGACAAGCACAACATCCTCACCAAATGTTTATCTTGTTCAGTTTGTAACACAAGTAAGTTTTTCTCACCACTGATCTTCAGTGTTTCTCTCTCACACTTATTTACTCATTCATATCTTCATTCATTCCTTTGTTCATTCAGTCATCCAGGCCATTATGCCAGATGTGTGTATTTTTGTGCTATGTGCTCAGGTGCAGGTCTAAGTGTGAAGGGGAACTGCAACTCCACCTCAGACACACTCTGTGAGCCTCTGGAAGGACACTACTGTACTGACCCAATCAAAGATGGCTGCCGAGGAGCTGTGGAACACACAAAGTGCTTACCTGGGCAGTACATCAAACAGCCAGGTTGGTTTCCTTTTAAGGTGAAATACCTGTCCACCTACAAAGATCTGTGAGGGCTGAAGTTGGTTTGCCAACAACTCTGTACCGTCAACCTCAGCTTTGGTAGGTGCTGCTACAGTCTGTACACAAATGTCACAAATGTCATAAATGTCATAACTTAGATCACTCATCTGCATGTGGAGGCTTTTGAGAAAGTTGTATGAAGACCTTCCCATGCAGTGTGCTGTGACTGACTACTGAGTATGCTAATAAAGTGCTGTTTAAGGAGTCTAAATGTTCCAAATGTCTTCTACAGGTTCAGCATCTTCAGACACTGTGTGTGAAGACTGTGGTAATAACACATACTCAGATGGAACATTCACATCCTGCAGACCACACACACAGTAAAATTACACTGGAGATATTAATCTGACTCTGTAGACTTGCTACGGAGTTTGTATATTTGGTGTAGTGTTCTACTCAATACTTCTTCACCTGGATTTAGACTTTTTGAAAATGTTTCACAGACATTTCTATTTACACATTTCTGTTGTTTTCACTGATAGTTATGTCTGAAGCAACACATCTGTCTTGTTTGTGATTTTGAGAAGTAAACAAGCTGACTTCATGTTGAAGGATACTCAGGCCCAGAGCAAATGTGGTGTTTTATCTCCTCAGGTGTGTGTCTCTGGGGCTGTGGACCAGGACGGCAGGAACACACACAGCTGATGCGAAGTGTGAGATGCGTCGCCACCATGTGGTGTTATGGGTGCAGCTGGCCACTCTTTGTAGTGCTGCAGTCGTAGTGCTGTTAGCATGTTGGCACAGAAAACATAAACAGTCTGTGAAGGATATCGTATGACACGTGTGCTATTCTAAAGCAAGACCGTAGATGGGAATGCCAGCTGTCAACAAGGACTGCTTGATTTGGGGAAAATATTTAGAAGTGTTTTTTTCCTAAAGATACTGGTTGCAGTACACAATTCATTATCAGTTCATTAAAAATAATCATCATCATTAAATTTCACTATCATGTCATTCATGATTTGTATTAGTTAAGATTGAATGAAACATTTGAATGTAATACTTCTGACATATTTGTACTTCCATAGGTTTGAGTAAGTTAACTTTTTGAACTCTACCATGTCATTCATGGTTTTTATAGACTAACATTGAATGTATATAATTGACTTGTTCTTTCATTTACTATTTGTCCAAATAAAAGCACAGCCTAAAAGCCCACACCTGCCCGTCATCAGACAGCCATCCCCCAAATGAATTTTGAATTTTCGAGACCACAGATATCAAGACACTTCATGTGTGCAGCACATTTACAAACATCAGGATCCGACCCCTAGTGCTTCACACTGGAGGTAGATTAATTACTCATGACTGCACTGGAAAATAAAGAACATAAAGTTTAACAAGGAACATGACTGGACAAATAAACATTTAAAAAGGAAGGTGAAATTAATGATAGAAGTAGCAAGACCCAACATTAATATGGCGTGTGTAGGTAGTTAGATTGGGGTGATTAGACTAGAAGTGAAAAGCATCTCTTTGTGGTGGCTGGCTACTGCTAAAGGGTCTTCTTTAGCCTCGGCTAATTCATCTCCATCTCTGGCTTCATACAAGTTGCCATGGAGATGCATAGTGTGCTCTGCCCAGTGTAAACATCTTAATGGTGTAAATTCTGGAGCAGTAGGTGCACCATTCGGTTTGCCTACAAACACTCCAAATGTAGCACTTAAAGCATATACCAGTACACTAGGGATGGAAATTCACCACCAGCAACATATGAAGTTGCTGGTAGAGGTCTGGCAAAGTTTACTGTTGAGGGGCTGGCTAATTTTGCCATTTGTCAGTGAGTAAATGTGGTCACATTTTGCAACGTTAATTTCCATCCCTGCAGTGCAGATTTCAGAAAGGTGCTCCCATGCACAGGTGTGTTGCACATGCTCAGTAGTAGACCACAGGCCTGTTCCACATGCCAGCTTAGACTACAACACCTTTTACCCTTCACTTGCCCCGTGCCCGCTTTAGGACTATTCAAATGGTGTTGCCTCATCCTCTTCCCCCCAAAGTCAAAAGCACAGTAGTGGCTTCTACAGATATGACAGGATTCAATAAATTTACCCTGTGGACAGTTCTGTATTAATGAGGTTGAGCTATATAGGGAATGAAGCAAATTTGGAGACCAGTGCCTCCCTCAGGTGAGCAGGGGAACTGCCATACAAGCACATTAGCACCCCCCAAAGCAACAGCACAAACGAGGTCACTCAAAAAAACACTTTATTTCAGAGACTTTACAAAAATATATACACATTTATGATATCGTAGCTATAATAAACATTTTTTTATAAAATGACAAGACTGGGGGAAAAAAACACTACATTACTCAGCAGCCCTCTTTCTTTTGCCTTTTGCTCCATCAGCCTTTCCCTCCCCATCCTTCTTGGCCTTTCCCTCCCCGTCCTCAGCAGACTTCTTTGCCTTGGTGTCCCCATCCTCGGCAGACTTCTTTGCCTTGGTGTCCCCATCCTCGGCAGACTTCTTTGCCTTGGTGTCCCCATCCTCGGCAGACTTCTTTGCCTTGGTGTCCCCATCCTCTGCAGACTTCTGGGCCTTGGCAGTCTTCTTAGGGGCAGCAGTCTTGGCTTTGGAAGGCTTCGCGTCTGCCTTGGCCTCAGCCTCCTCCTCAGACTTAGGCTCAGGCTCCTCTTCAGACCCAGGCTCCTCTTCAGCATCAGCGTCAGCAGCAGCAGCAGCCTTAGTGGCCCTGGCAGACTTGGCCTTGCTGGTGGTGCCCTCCTCAGGGCTTCCCTTAGCTTTCCCTCCCTTGGGCTTCTTGGCAGGCACTACCTTAGATGAGGCAGCACTGCCCTCCTTGCCACTCTTCTTGGGCTTAGCATCCTGCATCAAAGAAAGGAATCAAAACAAAAGCAGTCAAATGAATCACCCTACTTGTTTTAGGCAGAGTGTTTAAGATGTTATACAAGGATGTTTACGGTCACATGCATAGAGATACTGGGTAGACACATGCAGTAAATTGCTGTACACGCCGACACTGGTGCGTATAGCAGAGCTCACCGAGGAATCCTTGTCCTTGGCAGCTGGCTGCTTCTTGGCAGCAGGCTTTTTCTTGGCAGCCTGGAGGTGTACATATGATTTAATGACTCAACAATCAGTGCACCCAAACTATAAACGTACATGCCTAATGAACATACTTACAGAAACCTCTGCATCATCTTCTGATGCCACCTTCACCTTTTTATCCCCTTTGGAAACCTCTGCAAAAGCGGTGAACACAAGACTCATTGGACACAAGCTTTGTGTAATGGAGACTTTTCTACCAAATATACTTTAAACATGGCATGCCAGCAGATTCACGTCAACATTTCCAATTTGTAGGAGTGAGTGAGGCGTCTTGGGTCCCCATTTTCTGAACAATAAAAAGATTCACACTAGAGACAACAGCCCAAAATTAGCAAGCCAACACACCTGGTCCTTTGCCCGTAGCCTTGCGGCCTTTGGGAGCCTTTGGTTTGTTAGGATCCGCATTTTCCTTCTTCACAGGCGGCTTCTCCTTTTCCTTTTTTGCAGGCTGACATCATATAAAGCAAACATGACTTAAACACAAACAAGACTATTGCGCCTAAGAATGTTGAGGTCACTAAGGGACACTTGCCATTTGTAGCCAATTTTTTCATAAATGTACATTTTTACAAAGAAAGCCTCCATTTTTACTCAGCTCTTAAGCACTACTCTTCGATTGAAGACTCACCCTGTGAAGACCCACCCTGTCCTATAGGCATTAAAACGCGTTTGAAGACTCACCCTGTCCTATAGGCATTAACACGCGTTTGAAGACTCACCCTGTCCTATAGGCATTAAAGCGCGTTTGCCATTGCCAATGTGCCATTTATAAAATTATGTATACTCTTGTCTGTTCAAATGACATTTCCACTTGTACTCATACTGCAAAAGGTAATCCATTTGTATGTACATGTACCAAAGATTTCAATAAAAAGTAAATAAGGCCATTTAACAAATCGGAGGTGAGAAGTGCAAGAACTGGTCATCAACTCACCCGAAATTTCCCCTGGGCGCCAGCTGCAGTTGTTGAATTGGCTGCTCGCACCACAGCGCCAGTTTCGAGCCCCTTCGCGAGCGCCCTCCTCACCATGGGCTTTAGTCGGACCGGGTCGACCGTGGAGTACTTCTGGGTGATGTAGGTGCGCACAGCCTGTGCCGAGACGCCCTTTCGGTTGTCCAGCGCTTTCAGCGCCTCTTGAAGCATGGCCATCGTAGACGGGTGCTTTTTGGGCACCACCTGGTCGTCTGCAGAGTCATGTTCGGAAGACAAAAATCACAGGCTAAGGTAACCCATGTTCGTTATAATGCAGTTTAAGGTGTAATGCAGTGTAACGAGCAGATAGCCTTACCTGCTGTCGCTTTTTTGGTTGCTTTAGCCAGCTTTTCCTTGGCTGGCTCCACAGTTTGGTCGTCGACTGCCGTTGCCTTCTTTGGTCCCATGTCCGACTTGTTCCTCAGGTAAATTAACACTAAAAACCAACTGGCTTGGTGGCCTCGGCTTATATAGTTCAATCACAGGACTCGTTATCGGAATCACCTGCCTGTCGTCATTGCACACGTGGGTTGATTGCACTAACGTGACAAACTCAACTTCACATTTTAAAACAGAGGATAATCATTATTATATTATATTATAGTTTGCATTAGAAGCATTTAGTATTCAGTGCACTCTATAATCCAATGTATAATCTAAAGACATTTCCTAACGCACTGGTTGTTGAGTTAATTAAGTGGCTGAAAACGATTGGTTATGCATGGATATTGGTTCTGCATTCATAAGATGTAAGCTGATAAAATTACATTGCTGGCATGCGTGCTGATTTTCCAAAAACTGCTGTTATCTGTTGGTGCCATGCATGTACTGGTCTGGTGCACTGGTGCCATTAACCTTCGGTTGCTTTCCAATACAACAGTGGAAGTTGCAAGCACTTTGAGGTGAGTAATGATGAGTGTTTCAGGTTTTTAAAATAGCCTATAATGATGCTGCTTGGGTCTTTGATTTGATTTAATTCACTACACAATATGTGTTTTGCTACTAGAATTAGGATAGTTGAAACAAAGATTCTAAATTCTTATAATTGCTTTATTAGTTCCATGCAGACAACATTATGACCTCATTCCAAGGAAACAATGTCATGGAATTCAGAATGTTCTTTGGTCAAAACATGTTACATTCCTTCTGTCTGAGCTGAATTTCTGCTCTTACCCAAGAATGCTGGGTCAAAGAAGTGAGGCACTTAACTTCATACACATCCATGTTTTGTCATTCATTTGAGGCGTGGTCAGTCACGGCAGTTACAAATGGCTGTCCAGTGTTTGGCACAAGGGAAAGTTTAGACTGAATGAGGCAGCTCTGTGTCTGTCTCGCGTTTGCCCCCTAGTGGATGTCTAGGCACACTGCAGAGGCAGCATGAGGGAGCGACCCAAAACAGCTGTTCAGAGCGGAAGCAGAAGTCGGAATATTCTGCCGTTCCTGCGGAAAACATGTTGGGCACCTCAGGCCCCTTCAGCTCAGCACCAGGTCGGAGAAGGCCTTAAACTCAGCCCAGAGTGTAAGCTTACGTGGAGGGAACATGATCATCAACTCATCAAATCATGTAAGTAATTTGACATTTGGTAGATGTTTTTTTTTGTGCACAGCAACTTGTAAGGTATTGCATATTCTCTAGTGTCTGTTTTTGTGCTTAAAAACCGTCAGCTTAGTCAGGTCTTGGTTTGTGTCGAGCGCTGTGTTGATTTTCACAGGTGTGTGCCCGTGTGCCTGTAGTTATACCTGCACTCACTGATTGTTGCATGTATCTGTGTGTTCATGTAACGTATGTAATGTCTATTGCTGTCTAAGTTATCTGTGTCTGGTTTAAATGAATGCCCCGTGTAAGTGCCCCTCTATTTGTTATGATTGCTTTACGTTTTGTGTTCTGCAGAACAGCAACCTGCTGTTAACCAGTATTTCAAACTGAGTTAGGCCCATCTTACTTGTAACTAAACTGTTACTTTGAATAGACTACTTCCCTGTACAACGTGACATTGACCCATAGTTCTGCTGCTGCAGTTGGCAGGTGCCGCACGCCTTCGCATAAGGAGTCCTCGGGTGTGTTGCAGTGGCGTCAGACGTGCCCAGCACAGGGTGCAGATGCTCACACACACACACACAAACACAAACACACACGCACACTTCAGGCGGGCGCGGGCGCGGGCACTGAGGAGGACAAAAGCCTATGGTACCTCACTCTGCTCAAAGAGAAGGTGAGATGGACAGACTGCACACACTGCACCTGTGTCGTGCCTTTGCACTCCTCCTTTGGAAAGTCGCTTTGGATTAAAGTGTCTGCTAAGTCTAATGTAATGTAATGTTCTGTAGTCAGCAAAATGCTTAGTTTATATGGCAAGGCCTTCACATTTCGACAACCCCCCCAACATACACACACACACGGTTTTCTTTTTTTATTAGGAAACTAATGAAAAACTAGAAGGTGAAAGAGTGAGAGTGAAAACTAGGATAGAATACCTTTTTATTATTACATTACACTTAGCTGACGCTCTTATCCAGAGCGACTTACAGTTATTTAGGTACAGGGTTTTAGTTACAGTCCCTGGAGCAATGTGGGGTTAGATGCCTTGCTCAAGGGCATCTCAACCATGGATAAGAAGAGCACTAATTGTTTACTCTCTCACCCACATTCTTCCTACTGGAACGGGATTCAGACCTGCAACCCGCTAAACCCAAGACCTCTCTAACCACTAGGCCACAGCTGCCTTTTACTGTCACTATATACATGTACCGCGTACAAGGTATAGGCCAGTGACCCCATTGTAAATGAAGCTCAATAAATGTGTTCCCCTGATGCTTTTACACTGTTACACTCCTAAAGCTGCAGACGTCCCTTAGACGTGACTTCCATGTGATCCCTCTTGCGTGCAGGAGCAGTCCCTGCTGACGCTCGGACAGGAGATCACGCGCCTGTCCCAGTTCGAGAGCGAGTGTAGGCGCAAGGACAGCGAGATCGGTGCCCTGCGAGAGAGACTACAGGAAGAGACACGCCAGCTGAGACGGACCAATGAGAATGTAGTTAGGGCCCAGGTGAGGCAGCGCTGAGGCAGACCAATGAGAATGCAGTTATAGCCCAGGTGAGGTAGCATTAAAACGGACCAATGAGAATGCAGTTAGAGCCCAGGTGAAGTAGCGCTGAGATGGACCAATGAGAATGTAGTTAGAGCCCAGGTGAGGTAGCGCTGAGGCAGACCAATGAGAATGCAGTTAGAGCCCAGGTGAGGTAGCTGTAAAACGGACCAATGAGAATGCAGTTAGAGCCCAGGTGAGGTAACTAATCAAAACTGGAGTTGTAAAGTGGTTCTGATGATACAGCATGTCATACTGCCCTCTACTGGCTACTTGTGGCATTGCAGGCTGAACTCATCCTGGACCTAACTGAGGAGGTCAGACGACTGCGCCAAGTGGACGATGAGCTGAAGCAGAAGAACCAGCACATCGGTGAACTGCAACAGGAAATGACACGTCTGAGGGAGGAAGCACAGCTCCAAAGGACACAGCCAACGGAGGATGCACAGGTGCGGAGGGCACAGCAGTGTGACTCTGGCCTAGCCCGGGAGATGGCTCGTCTGAGGGCGGCACCGTTGCTGTACACAGACCTGCACGTCAGTCATGCACAACAGGACGACCCTGACCTACAACAGGAAGTGACCCGCTTGAGGGAGGGGCCACCCGGGTGGGAGGAGCCTGTCTCTGATAGAGCAAACACATTCATGGCAATGGAGAAACACGAGGTATAGAACAGCATATAATTGATTGATTCATGGAGTAATGGAGTCATGAATTAACTCACACAGGCATGAATGGATAAATGAATGAGTGAGTGAGTGAGTGAATGAATGAAACAATGAATGAATGAATGAATGAACGAAAGAATGAATGAATGAATGCTTTGGTGTGTGGATGAATGAGTAATGAATATGTAGGTGATGACTAGGTGATTTAAGCCCTTTTATCAGACTCTGACCATGCTCTGATTCAGGCCAGTTGTGTGATACAGTAATTGCATTTGGGTTAAAGAGCTGTTATGAAGGCCAAGAGTGTGTCCACAGGGCCTTCAGTCGTGTGGATCAGAAGAGCACTACAGGAAGCGAGGCGACTCCGGCGAGGGCAAAGACAACGATGAGCTGGCACGTGCAGAGAACGAGCTCATCGCAGCCCTGCAGAAAACCAATCAGGCACTGCTGACCGAGCTGGAGGAGGCCAGAGCCAATCACAAGATGTCCTCTGGTGAGACGTGAAACAGTTATAACAGAGAGGGAGGGAGAGTCGCCAACATTCATTTCCTTCCATGTTCTATTTCCCCCTTTGTGCAGACCAGAGTCGAGCCTCGCAGCTTTATGGAAACACTAAATTATTTTTTTAGAGTCTGAAATAGGGATTTATTGGCATCATACATGATCATAGCCAATTATACACTATACAGAATTATATTTGTATGATTTTACAACTTAATAAAATAAAAGTAAAAACACTTTATGTTGTGATGTGATGTTTCATGCCCATTTATGCAGACTGGAACTGTTCACGTAGCTCCCATAGTGATGTATTATGTTGCCCTATGTTTATAGTTTATTATCTTTGATAATAATAGCACATTTTGATAGAGTTAGACACAATTATATTGTGTTTTCACTGTCAAAAACAAAAATATACATGCAAATGTAGAGTACATCTTGAGCAAAGTTGTATACATGATTTCCTACAAGATATGATTTTCTGCCAAAATGAGCTTGTTCTTGTAATAGGCAAGTCCCTGATGAAAGTTCTTGATCCGGAATGTTCTTGGTTCTCTACAGGTGCCCTCTGTTCTACGCGTAGAGCGCTGTCAGTGAAGGAGCACGAGCTACTGGCTCTGAAGGCCGAGCTGGAGAATCTCAAGAAAGAGCTGAAAGACCGGATGACGCAAGTGCAGGCCATGTCTCGCAAGGTAACACACACCACTACAACACACACACCACTACAACACACACACCACTACAATACACACACCACTAGAATTTAAAGGCCATGTCTCGCAAGGTAACACACACACCACTACAACACACACACCACTACAACACACACACCACTAGAACTTAAAGAAAAGCCATGTCTCGCAAGGTAACACACAAACCACTAGAACACACACACCACTAGAACACACACACCACTACAACACACACACCACTAGAACTTAAAGAAAAGCCATGTCTCGCAAGGTAACACACAAACCACTAGAACACACACACCACTAGAACACACACACCACTACAACACACACACCACTACAACACACGCACCAACAGAACACACACACCATTACAACACACACACCACTACAACACACGCACCACTACAACACACGCACCACTACAACACACACACCAGTAGAACTTAAAGAAAGCCATGTCTTGCAAGGTAACACACAAACCACTAGAACACACACACCACTACAACACACACACCACTACAACACACGCACCACTACAACACACGCACCACTACAACACACACACCACTAGAACTTAAAGAAAAGCCATGTCTCGCAAGGTAACACACAAACCACTAGAACACACACACCACTAGAACACACACACCACTAGAACTTAACAAAAAGCCATGTCTCACAAGGTAACACACAAACCACTAGAACTGAAAGGCCATATCGTGCAGCCAAAGGGTCACAGGTTCAATTCCCCACACTGACAGGTGGGTGGGGTGAGTGAATGACCAGCGCTCTCCTTCATCCTCCACTGTGACTGAGGCCCTGAGAATGGCATCGTCCCCACACACTGCTCCCTGGCCACCCTTGTCATGGCTGCCCCCTGCTCACACATGTTTATGTTTTAGGATTAAATGCAGAGGTTACATGTTGTTGTGTGCACTGTGTGTTGTGGTGTGCTGCGTGATCACACACATTCACAATGTGAATCACTTTTAAAAGGCTATGGAGTGGTGATTGGTCTTGGAGAATGAGCACTGATGATATTACTCATTTTGGTGTTTCTCGACACCGTTCCCCAGTTCTCCTGCTTGTGTGACGGGAAGATGAGAGATGAGCTGATGAGGACTCTGGAGAAGGAGAACTACTCTTTGAGACAAGTGAGGACTAGCCTGGTAAACCAGCCCCTCGTACTTTATTTCATTTTGTACAGAGGGTCTGGACCAGACACCGTAAGAAACAATTTCTTCCTGGAGGTGTGGACTCTGCTGAAGTTTAAAACAAGCCTCTACGCTCGGTCGTCACGTATGCGATTAGCCTACCTACGCACTACAGTTCAAATGTAGCACACAAGGTCAGTGTCACGGCTAACGAACACACCATCTGTTCGCTGATTGGATCGGTCTTGCTGTGGCCGACTACATGACCCTCAAGAGATTCCGGTCCAGACTCTCTGTACAAATGAAGTGAAATGAAGTATGAGGGGCGGGTTTACCAGGCTAAGTGAGGACCTGGCTTCACTCAGTTCACACACACACACTTCCTGTTTAGGAGGAAACATGGGCCCACATCCTGTGTGTGTGTGTGTTTGTGTGTATGTACATGTGTGTGTGTGTACATGTGTATGTGTGTGTGTGTGTGTATGTATAATATACCAATATATTATGTGTGTGCGTGTACATTTGTGTGTGTGTGTTTGTGCATGTACGTGTGTGCATGTACGTGTGTGTGTGTACATGTGTGCGTGTACATGTGTGTGCGTGTACATTTGTGTGTATGTGTGTGTCTGTGTGTGTGTGTGTGCGTGTGCGTGCATGCATGCGTGCGTGCATGCGCGCGCGTGTGTGTGTAAGCTGGTGGCGAGGCTGCGGGGGGAGCTGAGTCAGAGGGAGCAGAGTGTGTCCAAAGTGAGCGAGCGTCTGTGGGCGCGGGAGCAGGAGCTGCAGGAGGAGCGGCTGATGAAGAGGAGGCTCCTGAGGGAGGCGCAGCAGCGTGAGGAGGCCCTCCGGGAGCTACAGGCCAGCACCACCTCCACACAGGCAGCCCTGGAGCAGACCAACTCTAAGGTACCACTAGGGGGCGCTACAGTCCAATACCAACTCCTACACAGGCAGGCCTACAGCAGCTAAACTCCTAGGTATAGCTAGGGGGCACCATAGTCCAACATCAACCCCCACACACAGGCAGCCCTGGAGCAGACCAACTATAAGGTACCACTAGGGGGGCTACAGGCCAGCACGACCTCCACACAGGCAGCCCTGGAGCAGACCAACTCTAAGGTACCACTAGGGGGCGCTACAGTCCAATACCAACCCTGACACAGGCAGCCCTGGAGCAGACCAACTCTAAGGTACCACTAGGGGGCGCTACAGTCCAGCACCACCTCCACACAGGCAGCCCTGGAGCAGACCAACTCTAAGGTAGGCCAACACCACCACCACACAGGTACAACTACAGCAGCTAAACACTAAGGTATCACTAGGGGGCGCCACAGTCCAAAACCACACCCCACGCTGGCATGCCTGTTGTAGGCCAGCTCCCTTAGGTAGGCCAGCACCACCATCACACAGGCAGCCCCATAGACATCCTATACAGGATGTATAGGATGTCTATGGGCAGCCCTGGAACAGACCAGCTCTATGGTACCACTAGGGGGAGCCACAGGCCAACACCACTACACAGGCACCCCCCCCCCCCCCCCCCCCCCCCCCCCCGCTAAAAACAAACCTCAAGGACCACTGATGTATTTGTGCATGTGGGTCTAACTCTGTCCTGTGTGTGACTGCCCCCCCAGTATGAGAGACTGCGGATGAAGGTGATCCAGGCTGTGTACTCTGCCCCCGGCTCCAAGCCTCCTCAGAAGGAGATCACTGACGCCGCCATCTACTTCACTATGCAGGTAGGCACCATGAAGGGTCTACATAAGCTACACTATGGAGGTAGGCAGCATTACAGCCTCATATGGTCTACATAGACTACACTATGCAGGTAGGCAGCATATAGCGTCTACATAGACTACACTATGCAGGTATACAGGGCATAGGGTCTATATAGACTACACTATGCAGACAGGAAGTGTCACTTACACGGTCCCCATAGACCCCTCCTTCAGTCAGGAATGTAGCAAACGTATGTATGACACTCCAGTAGTGACATGGCTTCTGTATGCGGATGTAACAAATGGGGTTTGGGCAGCAGCACCAGCCCCATATCTGTGTGTCATGTAAAGTATGACACTGTACTGATGTACCAGTGGGCTTGTTTGAAATGACTGACATGTTGAGTGGCTGGCTTAAAGCAATGCATTTTGGGCTTGAAATAGTAATGCTTTTGGACAATCTCGTTCGAATGTCACCATACCCTGCCGTACCCCACCATACCTATGTGTTTTGATGACGTTTGGAAAAGAATGTCCAAAAACGTCAGTTTAAAGCCCAGAATGCATTGCTTTAGGCCAGCCAGTCATTTCCAACAAGCCCACTGTGTGTATCAGATGCATAGAGGGTGTGTTGATGCTCTTTCTTCCCCTCCCCCTTCCACCATGCACATACACACATACACACAATAACGCAATGATGCAACGACGCAATGCCCCGTTTATGCAGGCTCTTGTGTATATGCAGGCTCTTGTGTCACAATGATACAATTGATCCTGATCCATTTTAACGGGCAAATATTTCTTTTCACCTCAGAAAATCATTGACGACCGGTCCAAGTTCTACCAGAAGCTGATCCAGAGAGGGGACAAGGTACCCAGTCTGGCCATCAGCTAGTCGACCAACTTCCAATCCACCTCCGTCTCAGGAAGAAGAGTCTCCAATGTGCTGGGACTATAAACACTCACCGCTATTTTCATCATCAGAGAGGATAACACGAAATAAACCTGACAACCTGCAACCCTGTGTGCTTTATTATGCCTTTGTAATTACTCCCTTCTTTGTTTCTACAATGCGTCACTTCTTGGTACTTTGACACTTTTACCTTGCACCTTTGTGGCCTTGCTGTTATATTTCATTGTACAGGCAACTGTTGAATGACAATAAAAGTCTTGAAGTCCATGAGACTGGTTTTGGCTCCTCCTGGAGGGAGCCTATATATACACAACTTATTCATACATCTTCCTGTCTTATAGTGTGATAAAAAAATAACAGGTAAAAACATACCTTTAGATACCATTGTAAAGAACATAATTATATTATCAGTTACACACAGATTAAACACACACATAGAAACAAATCAGTCTGCCTCTTCAAAATAACTGATAACACAATAATGAATCCCTCAAGTTTGAGCAATTAGTAAACTTTAATGTAAAATGTTGAATATGTTAATCTTAGTCAAATACTATTACCTCCTCATAAACAGATGTTTTTCATGTCTTACAACTTCGCAAGACAGAGAGAGAGAGAGAAAGAGACGATAACTCCTGACACCAAAGCACAACCAGGTAACATTCACTGTGGACAGCCATGGTCGTTATCCTTGTAAACAAAGGTATGCAATGCTTGCACATGCACACACACACACACAAGGAAAAGGCAGAATAAAAAAGCACAATATTAGGTGTAATAATAATTGTGTTGCAAGCAGGTCTGGTTTGTAGGGCCTAAAAGGGCTGTTTGAACGCAGAGTTGGTTCATTCACACCAGAACACACACACACACACACACACACACACACACAGATGTCTTATAGCTTCCTTATATCCTTACATTCAGTTACAAGAGCCAAACTTTTAAATGGGCTAAGTTAAGCTCCTAGCAGAAAACAGCCAGGCCTAACAGCCTTCTTCCGACGCAAAAAGTGGACTTGCTGCTTCTACACCTTTCCTCTTCTCTGCTGTATCCTGAGCTAGGACGTCTTCTGGGCCCTTTCCTCCACGTAGAGCTGCATCTGGTTGGAGAGCAAATGGGGATAAGATACATGCACACTTTTCACCCCACTACTCCACAGACATATCATTGCACACTTATCTTTTGCACTACAACCAATGACACCACTGCTTAAATGGCACCATTTGAGCTTTACTACACTAAACACTGTGTTTTTACTTATTTGTATTATATACAAGCCTACTGTACTTTTTGTTGTGTTTATATTATTATGTATTATGTCGTCATGTCTTCCTGTCTTGTTTATAAGATGTTTAATGTTCACTGTGGGTCTAGGGAGCATTGCAATTTCAAATTCTGTGTGTGCAAACTGTACATATGTTTTTTTGACAATAAAGCTGACTTTGACTTTGACGATACATGCACAGTGTGCATTTGGTGCATAGTTCACGTACACGGATGCACCTGTAAACATATTGAGAAAAGTACACTCTGTGGGCCTACAATACTCCCAGTAACCATAGTCCTGACAAAGTCATTTTTTATAGATTTTTTTTACTGAAGGTCTCTTTCAGTCTAGCACTACAATCAATCCACGTACATGAAACTATGCCTGTGTACATATGCCTGTTTCTAATTGCTCAGTAACAATTACTGAAACTCGTCAACCTTTTTTAACCAATTATAATATGTATTGATTGTTATTTATTTGTTTATTGTTTATGAGCGGAGGTCGCTGGCGCACATACCTTGACGATGTCGGAGGTCATGGTCTTGAGCGGGATCAGTCTGGAGCCCTGCATGTGAACTTCCTGCTCATCCGCCACGATCCACGGGAAGTCCTGGGGGGTATTACAGAAAGCAGGTTTCGGCACTTAGCTGGGTATGCTATTTCATTTCAAAACGATGCACACTCAAATCAACAAAAATGAATTGGATTTATTAGGTCTGGCTGCTCTTTGGTTCAAAGTAACAAAAAAGCGAGAAAAAGGTTTCTCAGACCAAGGCACTCCTTAATTAAAATGTCTTCATTTAAAGCGGCATGTCCTAGAAGAGACTACTTAAAAAGCCCACATGTAGCGGATGAGGCCTTCTTAATGGCATATTTCAATTAGGTGCCTTGGTCTGACAAACCTTATTGTCTCTTTTTTTGGACTTGACTGGGTATGTTAACTCAGAGCAAGTGGTGAATCTACTGCAACTACTTTAAATACCCCCCTCAAACATCAAGGCAAGGCACGGTCAAGTTTACTTGTATAGCACATTTCTTATACAGAGGCAACAAAAAGAGTTTAATTTGCTTTCCAAATCAAAAATGCAACAAAAACAGTAAATGGTAAAAGGTGAAAAGATAAAAAATACAGAATATTAAAGGGAATATTAAAAACCTTAGTAATTAAAGATAAATCATTACCAGAAAGCACACGAGACCAACAGAACAGGCTTTATATGCCCCGCCTAATCTGAGCCACAATCTGACCCATACAGACTGCCTAATCTGACCCATACAGACTCACACAACAGAGCAGGCTTTATTCTGCCTAATCTGACCCATACACACTCACACAACAGCAACCGCACACTCCCTACACGATCTGATTCATCAGACTCAGGAGGAGAACAGTCAGTATGCAAACCTTGATCAGGGGGATAGAACAGAGGGATAGAGGAGAGAGAGAGGGGGATAGAGGAGAGAGAGGGGAGGATGGAGGATAGAGAAGGGGATAGAGAGGAGAGAGAGAGGAGAGGGGGATGGAGGATAGATGAGAGAGAGAGGGACAGAGGAGAGAGAGAGGGGGATAGGAGAGAGAGGGGGATAGAGGGGAGAGAGGGGAGGATGGAGGATAGAGAGGGGGATAGAGTGGAGAGAGAGAGGAGAGGGGGATGGAGGATAGATGAGAGAGAGAGGGACAGAGGAGAGAGAGAGGGGGATAGGAGAGAGAGGGGGATAGAGGGGAGAGAGGGGAGGATGGAGGATAGAGAGGGGGATAGAGGGGAGAGAGGGATGAGAGAGAGAAGGGGACAGAGGAGAGAGAGAAGGGGATGGAGGATAGATGAGAGAGAGGGATAGAGGAGAGAAAGAGGGATAAACGAGAGAGAGAGAGAGGGGCACAGACCTTGATGACTTGGATCTTCTCCATATTTCTGGCGGCAGCTTCCCTTGTGTGTACCAGGACAGTAAACGTACATCCTGCAGAAGAGTCAAACTCACCACAGTTAGAGGTTAATCATCATCCTTCCTTTTATTATTATTTTTGTCATCTTCTCAAATCACCTCATTCACATGTCAGACATGTACGGTGCACTTGCTCTCTGGCCTTCTATGCGTTTATTGACTAATGCTTGCAATTATGAAGAAGAGTATTGTCTAAAAACTCAGTCTCGATGTTATTTACGGTGATGTTACTCAGAGCAGACTACGAGTATGTTGTATAATAATTTAGCATTGTTGTACAGCTACTCTCAGCACCAGGGCAGGGGTTGGTACCTGGCGGGTTGTTGTCCAGAACAGCATCACACACACTGATCTTGAGTATCACAGCACGGAGCAGCTGTTCCACATGTGACAGGAGAGTCTCTGAGCTGCTCACACACATGCATGTACACACACACACACACACACACACACACACACACACACACACACACACACACACACACACACACACACACACACACACACACACACACACACACACACAATTAAAGGCAACCCTATCGTCAAGTAGATGTGACAGTTTAGTAAGACTAATACATTACATAAGTTACATTTTGAAATCCATACACAAAAACAGTATTCTATACAAGTAAAGATTATTATTAGAAATATTCTACTAAGGCACATTTCTGCTTTTACTGTCAGACACCTACCTGATGGACAGCAGTGGAGGCTGTGAAATCTCAAAGACGAATCTCTCCACCGGATGGTGCTCTTTGTCCAGAATGACCACCACTACCTTCTCCGCTTCATTCTGGAGGACAGAGAAGAGAGGATAAGACGACTACTACCTTCCCCGTCTTATTCTGCATGACAGACAAAAGAGATAATAACAACTACCCTACTGCCTTCTCCTCTTCATTCTACAGGAGAGATAAGACACATGACAGCTCTGGCTAGTCACGTGTAGCTACACCATGCTCTGTTTTATTCTCCAGGATACAGAAGACACATGACGGCTCTGGCTAGTCATATGTAGCGACTACCTGCTCTGTTTTATTTACGGGACACAGAAGAGACGTTTGGGCATTGGTGTAATCATGTGTACAAGGATATGTATTTATCTGTCACATGCATAGACATACTGGGTAGAACAGGACATGCAGTAGCTACGTCCTTCTATGCTTTATTCTAGGGGCCAGCGAAGACATGTTAGAGCATTGGTCTAGTCATGTGCAAGTTTGCACCCGTCTTCATAGAGGTGTGCAAAACCTCACTGTTATGACACACAATGTCAAAGAATGACAAACAAGTTATGCCCAACAGCTGACACACAGCTCTGTGGCTATTTTAGCTTCCTGAAGTATGTCTGGTGGTTGGCATCACAAAGAATGTCTCCATGCACTGTGAAATCCCAAACTCACAACAGATTCATTGTCTTAGATTTTTAGTAAGGATGCATTACAACATTGGCATTAGGAATATATGCATACTATATTTACATACATATATTTAGGAATATATGCATACTATGACACCAAGCTACACTCTTGATACCTGTGCTGCAGAAGCTACAAAGGTGGACCAACAGGACACACTAGGCCTAATACTCGAGAAAAAAATCACGTCACATAAATCATTATGAAGTATTACATGTTTTTAAGACACTGATGTGTTCCTCCATCTCACCTTCTCAATGAGTGGTTTTACACAGTGAAGAGTGTCCTGGATATACTGGTTTAGCTCGGGGTGACATGACATCTGGTAAATAGAGATACCATAATCAGACAAGACAAAAACAGGAAGGGGGTTCAGGATACGTTTATCCATGAGCTCGAAAGGTCTCGTAAAAGATTTTGGCTGCAGTTACACGTGAATAATTGTAAATATACACGGATAACAGGGTGTAGGAAATGATGCACAGAAAGAAACAAAATATTCTGAACCTGAACGGGAACGTTGTACTTTTTTCTCTTCTGAAAGATTCCTGACGGATACACTTCTCGGACGTAAAGGATGAGATGAATAGCAACCTCCAAAAACTCGCACAATATATCTGCCACCACTGCAAATGCAACCAATAAAAAAGACACATTAAATGACCATCCGAAATGGGACAAACACAAAAGCAATGGCTTGAAAGAAACAACTCACACAGCGACATTTTACCTTGGCCAAAATTGAGATCCTGTCGCGTTAGTGTAGTCATACTTCGATCCTGCTGAGTAGACTAATGTTATTAAATAGGGGAACTCGACGCTACCTAATGGTGTGCCACATGAGGTACTCTTCGCTGATCTAGACTACTGGAAAGGCTACTGATCATAAATAACTTCACTGCGGGATGAAATGTTAACATTAGCTATCACGCCTGGTGATAAACGTTGATATACACATCTAAACCGACTGAATGGTTAAAATCAAGCAGCTAGCCCTCGTTAACACCATGTTTTACTGTAGTAACATTTGTTGTAAGGCGGGCAGTTGCATATTTTCAAACGCATGCAATATGTAAAATTTAGTATAACGAGATATAATACAGACGTTACAGAAAGGTAGCTAAATATTTTAATTTTGCAGTCGTTTTCTCAACCAGTCTTACATGTCCTACATGTTTACAAATCCGGGTGTCGCCTAGTAATGACGTTGAGACATCTTCTAGGGACGAGCGCCACCTGTTGATCGGACCAAAGTACTGTGAAAACAACAACTTGTCGATTGAAGTTGCTTTTTATTGGATTTATATTATAATACAGCCTATATGTACTATATGTTGGACAGGGTAAGAAATAATTCTTAACAAAGATGAAAAATATTCCAATCCCACTCATCGACCACTCATAAAACTGATTCAGTACAATAGCTATACTGAACTGCATCAAGCTGTATGGTAATTAATATCAAGCCAAAAATATGTCCACAGAATCCACCTACTGTTAAATAACAGGTTTCATACGAGGCATACTTAAGCTAAAGTGGGCATGTACAGGCTGAGCCATCATAAGGTGTTAGACACGGCTGTCAGACACACCCCAACACATCGGAACTTCTCATACAGGTAATAAAAGTGAACAATCTTTTCATCTCGCAAGTAGGCTACCCTTCTAAACGCGCGGCCCCCTGTGGATTTGTCTTTGGCAGGCACTGAATTACAGCAAGTTCGAAGGCCCTGGTTGCCTTGTTAGACACCTCAAGTGCGCTATCAGCACTAACGCGAGACTGCGCAACACTTTGGAATTTGGTCAGATGTTTATCTAGCTGTAGCGGCAGTAGTAAGCGGCATAAATAGCTTACCAAGAAAAAGTGCACTTGATATGACCGGAATATACTTTTCACCCAGTTTGTGACGGGACACACATACATGGGAGCGACATAAGCGAAGGCTCATATTCCGCAAACATCGCAAGTATCAAGTAACACATCGTAAGTATCTTAAAACGTAAGTGTTTCTTAATCAGAATGAAACAATTGAGTAGGTGGCTATAACAAAACTTTCTTTACTTCTTGTCGGATGTATTTTGAATGAGGTTTAGTTCTATAACTTGTCATTTTGAACGTCTTAGCTCTAGAACTTTAAATTTAATCACACTGTACGGCTGGGAAATAGGACAGTGGTTTAAAGGGGTTTTAACTCTTTAGCTGTAAGCTAACTAATGAAGTGGAACAACTTTAATCTCCCCAGTACCTAACCTAACAAAGTTGGACTTTGGCCAGAGAGCATGTTGGCTATGTGTCATTGTCATTGTGTGTATGTAAAATGAGAGAAAAGCAGACCATGCATTAGCTTTTACACGCCCCGTTTAAGGCGACCCTGTGTGTGTATATTTAGGTGTCTCTGTTTTTTTTTCCACCGAGCTTTGCTACACTGGTGGCTGGTGGGCATGGAGGCCGAGGATGCTAACGTGTCGTACAGCAGGTGGAATGAGGACGTAAATCTCAGCTCGGCACAGTCCCAGTCCAGCCTGATCAGGTGAGCTCTCTGCGAAGGCTTTATAACCCATACAGAGCCTCTTTCCCCAGTTATAATCAGTCAGCGTGGAGCACACTAAGAATCCCCCTCCCCCACCACCTCACCCAAGCAGATACACACACACGCACATTCTTTTTGCAGCAGTTACACTGTTGCCAAAATAATGTTCAAGAGCACTTAACCATGCTGCCTTTAGTGTACCATAATTCTTTTACTGTTTGGTGCAAAGCTCTTTTCGGTAGTCTAGTTGGAGCCTGTTGGCATGACTGATGTGTTTATCATCTCTGTGAAGCAATGTGTAGTGGGTGGTATATTCACTTCTACAGTAAACACAATGAATCAATAAAGCTCAAGGTCAGAGAGGTCAGGGTCAAAAATGTCCTCTTTTGCCAAACCTCGAAGACACACACACACACACACACAACACACGTGGGTCTGATCATCATCTGGCACGCTCCAAACGGCATCTTGCTGTACTTGTATCGTGACAATTAAGACGTCTACTTCTGCTTCATCAGAGTTGAGAGTGTCGGTTGTGTATTGCTATAACGGTTGTATTCTTTGGGTCAGACTTAAGTTAAGTTAAAGCAACACTAAAGCACATTTCCTGTTCGGTTACCTGCAGGTTGGAAGTGGAATTGCCTTTCTTATGTCTCATTTGAACTACAGATCAGAGCGACGTGCTTAACTTGCATAGTGCAGTTATAGCCAGACTTCTGCAAATCAAATTCAGAAGTGTTGTTCACCCTGTTACCAGTTAATGAACAACTGAAAGGGTTTTGCAAACATTATCTTAAGGTTGAAAAAACACTTGGTGTTGCATTGAGGGAAAATCTGACCTGATGTTGAATTCATCACATTTCATATCACTTACACATCCAACACCCTCACAAACCACACCCAGTGAGTCTACGTTTGTTGTTGGTATGCCTGGGATTGGGAAGAGAGCTGTGAAATTAGCAGATCTGGTGTAGAAGTGGAGGATAGCTCTGGTTTATAACTGCAGGACAGTATATGACCACAGTCACCAGTGGATTTCACTGTGACAACTTTAGACTGTAGCATGTTCCTCTTGCTTCCTCTTTCCCATATAATGGTTCAAACCAACTTATATTTAAAATAATGTCAAGTAATTATTGTTTTGTATTAGACATTTAATTTAACTGCATGCAACACCTACAACTTCACTCAAAGAGAAACAGCTAACAGGAAACTGGTCAGTTTTTCTGAATTATGGTGTGTTGTGACCTTCAAAGAGTGTAGATTGGCTGGACCTGCTGTTTGTAGGTGTTTATTAGCTTACTGGAAAAGATGTGTCACTTGGAGCAAGTTGTCAATTAACTGGGTTAAGTGTTTTGCTGAGTAACATGGGTGTGTATGAGCCAACTAATCAGAGTCAGGCAAACAACTATTTTTGCGCTTGATTTACCTGTAAACACTTCTTTTGTGGAGTGGCAACATAATCAATAGGCATGAAGAATATGGAAGAATGACTTAATTAACTTCCAATAATGAATAGGTGTGTAATAATAATAATAATAATAATAATAACAATAATAATAATAATAAAGAAATAAACATACAGATTATATTTTAATTGAATGTGAAATCATGTCACAATATTTGTCGGAATGAGTGAACTTTTTTCCCCAAATGATGCAGGCTTATTCCTGAGATTTACTAAGTCTGTGTGCTGTACTAATAGGCTACATTAAGCGTCTGTGTACCGTATGAAGTAATACCCCATCTTCTCCCGCAGGTTCTATAACCGTCTGTGCACGGGCAACCTGGGCATCTACATCAGGATCGCTGGAGCCGTGGCTGCACTCGTGTCTGTCTACATCCTGGGCTATGTGACCGGATACTACGTGCACGGACGCTGATGATGTCTCGCTGTGTGTGTGTGTGTGTTTGTGTTTGTGTGTGTGTGTATGTGTGTGGGGCTGCACTTGTGTCCATCTACATCCTGGGCTATGTGACCGGATACTATGTGCACGAACGCTGATGACGCCTCGCTGTGTGTGTGTGGCAGGGAGGGAATGGTGTGTGTGTGTGTGTGTGTGTGTGTGTGTGTGTGTGTGTGTGTGTGTGTGTGTGTGTGTGTGTGTGTGTGTGTGTGTGTGTGCAGCAGGGATGCGATAGTGTGTGTGTGGCAGGGAGGGAATGATGTGTGCAGTGTGTGTGTTTGTGTGTGAGTTTGTGTGTGCAGCAGGGAGGGGATGCTAGCGGTAGGTAGGAGTGGTAGCCTGAGAGTGCCTGTGAGATCATGCCTCTTTTTTTTGAATACACCAAGAAGACATTCAGAGAGGTTTCTGTCAAAAAGCACACTCCAAAGGTGCTGGAGGACTGTACGTTAAAACAAGCCATTATTTAATACTTGTTTTGTAATGATTTTATACTGTAGACCACTTTAAAATCACATTATGTATGTATGTGTAGCTTTGCATTACAAAGAGAAAGCGCAGAACATTGTTGAGCCGCTTGTGATGGTGTGTTGTGTGTGTATGTGTGTATGTGTGTGTGTGTGTGTGTGTGTGTGTGTGTGTGAGTGAAGCAGGCGTTGAACCAGGTGTTGTGCTGCAGGTCAGTGCATGTTTCGGATGTTTTGCTTTGGCCCCAGTGCCATGGCAACAGAGTAACGTTGATGTAAACAATGGCTCATCTGATCCCTGGGAATGTGGAAACGGAAAGTGCTGGAAAAGGCATGGACGCATTAGTTGTATTAATGTAAATCACGACAAATGTTAGCATCACCAGTGACGAAGGTGCATGTATTATATGAAGACCATGATGACAAATCTAAACCAAATGATTTAAATGTCTTTATTGTCTTAATTTATACTGTGTGATTGTTAATTATAATAAAATGACAAATTAACAAACTACCCATGTGGTCTTTGTCATTAACCAATGGGTCATATGTTTCAAATAACATCTTTGAAAAAAAAAATACAATTTCCATATATTTACATGTAAAATGTGCAAATTATGCAATACCACAACAATGTTGCATAACATACAAAACAAGTGGTGAAAGGCTAGCACATGGGGCCCTGGGTGTAGTTTTAAGTCGTATCTCTCCTCCTTGTGTCATGTCGCTATAGGTAAGCTACCCACGGCTGTCCCCAACCCCTCATGGGTGTAGTTGTAATTTGTATATCTACTCCTTGCATCATGTCACTGTAGGTAAGATACCCACGGCTCTTCCCAACCCCTCGCTTTGGATAAAAGCATCTACTAAGTGTAATGTCATGTAAAGAAGTCAAAGGAAAGATCGTCAGTCTTGATCACAGGTTATATTAATCCCTCCAGGTTCATTAGAATTTCAGTCATCCACTGAAGGTCTCCTTTGTGAATTGTTAACCTTTATCATCACAAGATCCTTTCACCACAGCTAAAAACACACTGCACTGACTAATCAGTCTTGATCATAGATGATCTTAATTGTATCAACATTCTCTTTCTCTAATCGGCTGTCACAGCTGATTGCACTGTCCGACAGCTAAAAACACACTGCATTGTGTAATCAGTCTTGATCATAGATTATCTTAATTGTATCAACATCCTCTTCCTCTAATCGGCTGTCACAGCTGATTGCACTGTCCGAGGGGGAGAAGAGGCTGGCATTGACCCTGACGACCCACTCCCCAATCCTCTGGTCTGTATAGTACTCCTCCTCTTCCTCCTCCTCCTCCTCCTCTTCGCTCCTGCTGGACGCTGAGCTTTGAGAGTCACTCTCGATGGCGGAGTCGTGGGAGCAGAGTTGCACCTGTGCTCTGCTCCTGCAGGGGCTGTGTGCTGACCTCACCTGGCCTGTCCTCACCTGGCCTGTCCTCACCTGGCCTGTCCTCACCTTCCCGTCGCTCCCTCCTGGGTTACCTGGGGATTGCAGGTGTCCTTCAGGTGCTGCTGGTGTCTTTGAGCTGCCAGCCACAGGTGGGGGGCCAGTGTGAGACACAGTCAGAGGACCGGTGTCTGGTCGAGATGCAGGAGAAGGACCAGTGTCCGGTCTCTGGTTCCAGCATCCGGACACCCTGCGCTGATTCACACTGTCCACGCGGCGACCCACGTTCAAGACAGACACGCTGCTGCACACGACACGAACTCCTGCCCTCTGACCGCCCACTTCCTGTCTCCTTAACAACTTCCTGTTGGGCCTCGGGGTGACTGCAGAGGGGACGTACGTCCCTGTCCCGCTCTGGGACTGCTTGGACCTGCAAAGGTCAGTGGAGGAGCACGGGGGGGCCTGGTCCAGCGTCTGTGGCATGATCTTTGACCCATAGATGGGGGGCAGGGTGCTGCCGCAGGCTCCCCCATCCCCTTGCCCATCTGTGGGCTTGATCACCGCCGAGGGCCTGGCTCTCCGGGGGGTCTGCAACGCGTGAGTGTGCAGGTCCATACCCCCAGGCGGGGCCGGTCTGAGCGGGCCGTTGGGCTGGAGATTGGACCTGAGGCAGGGTGCGGAAGCGCTGGTCTTCAGGTGGCCCATGCGCTGAATCAGTAACCTTTGACCCTTAACCTCGGTGCTGACCCTTCTCCACTCCGACGTCTTGGCCCCCCTGCCCTGAAGGAAGCTGGCTCTGGACCGGGCCCGGTGCCAGGCTGGCGCTGACCCGCAGTACCAGGTGACGCTCGGTTTCAGTCCGGAGCCAGCGGTCACCTCCACACCGCTCGCTACATCCCCACACTGGTTCTTCTCCCCGACCATTCGCAATCAGCACCACCTCTCTCACTGCACTGGCTGTTGTTTACCTTCTCCAGGCTGCGTGCTGCCCCTTTCTCTCACGGTCAAGTCCATTGTGGAAGCCCTCATGGTGCATAACCTCCAGACTGGCGTCTGCCTGCGTCTCCTCCTACAGGTGTACCTTATAGAGGTCCCAGGTGTGTTTGTCTAATCTTTTATACCCCCCTCCTCGTCTCCTGAGCAGGCTGTACCTGAGACACCTCCTCCCTCCTCCTGCTCCTGGCCCCGCGGCACGGCGCGGCTCTGATGGACATCTGATCTGTAACAGAAAACCTCTTGGCCCTTCAGCTTAACCTTTCAGTCCTGCTACCGGCCCAGCAGGCCCACAGCCAGCCGGGCAGAGGCAGTGGAGCGAGCAGGAATACATCGCAACTCTCACACACACACTTACTCACACACACACACACTCCCTCTTCATTTCAACTCATACCCACAGGCTCTCCACACACACACTTACACACACACACTCTCTCTACATCTCAACACACACACACACACACACACACACACACACACACACACACACACACACACACACACACACACACACACACTCCCTCATTTCAACTCACATACCCACAGGCTCACCACACACACACTTACACACACACTCCCTCTACATCTCAACTCACATACCCACAGGCTCACCACACACACACTTACACACACACACTCCCTCTACATCTCAACACACACATACACACACACACTCCCTCTACATTTCAACTCACATACCCACAGGCTCACCACACACACACTTACTCACACACTCCTTCTACATCTTAACTCACACACACACTTACACACACACACTCCCTCTACATCTCAACTCACATACCCACAGGCTCACCACACACACACTTACACACACACACTCCCTCTACATCTCAACACACACACACACACACACACTCCCTCTACATCTCAACTCGCATACCCACAGGCTCACCACACACACACTTACTCACACACTCCCTCTACATCTTAACTCACACACACACTTACACACACACCGTCTACATCTCAACTCATACACACACCCACACTCCCTCTATATCTTAACTCACATACCCACAGGCTCACTGCACGCACACACACTTACACACACACACACTTGCTGAAAATCTTCGCTCACTCCCACACATACACCCACTGAACATCTTCACTCACATACCGACAGGCCTACCACACACACTTACACACAAACACAATCCCGCTACATCCTCACTCACAGAGCGACAGGCTTACCACACACACACTTACACACACAGGCTTACCACACACACAGACATCCACACTCCCTGAGAGAGCGGTGAGGATCTGCTTCTACCTGACTGAGTGTAATGCTGATAACAGACAGATAACAGAGCCACTGGTCCCCGCTGTAGGGAGTGAAAGGCAGTAAGTGCAATTGGCTTTAGAGTTTACATGGTCATTGAATCAGATTAGACCAGTAGCATGCTATTGTTGAATATCATTAGCATAAATCGTTGAATCTGATTAGACCAGTGGTCTAATCCAATTCAATTCAATGAATTATGCTAAGCTAATAGCTAAAGTGCTCTGGCCAAATCCAGAGATCCTACTGCCAGATCCGGAGATCGGGTCAATGGATTCTAAAACGGTAAAACTCAACTGTTTAACTCTGTTGGAAGATGAGACTGTTTCCCAAAGGAGTGCAGTGTTCCTTTAACATGGTCATTTGGTGACAAAAAACAAATATAGATTAGCATAGATTAGCAAATGAGACATTCACACTGAATATGTTTGTCAATAGTTTATTGAATAAGAATGGATAAGACTCAGAGTGTAATGACAATGTTTTAGCTGTGTACAATACATTACTATTCAAGTGACTAAGTACAATACAATACTATTCAGGTGACTGAACAGTTTGAGTTCATGGCAAAAGAAAGTGTTGTACTGTGCACTATTGCAGAACTAAATCGTTCATTCAAGTCACTGTACAAAGTAGGAACGTATTACGCACAAAATAACAAAATAATGTTTTCAGTGAATGTTATCCATACTTGCCATTCCTCTGTCTCCATTTAAACTGAGTATAAGTATAAGTGCTATTAAATTCATACTCTGAAGTAGAGGAACCCTGCGAAACCTGTGTGATCTTCTTGGCAGTGTTAAAAATTAAATGTGAGTTTGAATTTCCCATTTCACCAAGTCTGCTGGTTTCGTTTAGCGTCATGCAATGATATTCTATTCTCTGTCCTATCGTATGACCCTGAGGTTGCCGGATTCTGCCGTGAGGTCGGTTTTGGACGGATATACCACCTTCAGGTTGCCGTCCATGTCTGTGATCCGGACCTGCTGCACCGTCAGTTCTGGCCCTGCAGGCCCATCCCCCTCGGCCGGCGTCGGTTCCGGCTCGCCCTCCTCGTCCGACCCGTCCGCTTCCTTGTGGTCGAAGGTGGATTTATTCAGCTCCGCCATTTTCTGCAGGGGGGGAGAGAGAGCAAACACACACTGCTGATGTTCTTTCTTCACTAATGCATGTAAAGTGTGCTCGGGTCACACAACACAACACCGAACCCTTGGATACAATTACCCTTTGGCGCACTTGAACTTTGTATCTGTCATTCAGGCAGCTGGTGTGTCAAAACTCATGTGTGGATACAGATTTCAATAGCCAGTCACAACAGGATTTACACAAGAGGAACGATACAACATTGCCATTGGGGAACAGGCTGAACAAGGACAAGGAGCGAGTTCACACAGGGATACAAGGCACCTCTTTCGGAACTGCCTGTGTAACCAATGAGCCAAATGGCACTAAACTGCAAGCTGACCTCAAACCAGTACTGAGATTTCTACGGTATTCCTGCTGTTCAGACACCAAAACCAGCACTGAGATGTCTATGATATTCCCACTGTCCAGACATATACGCATTGATACATGTCATACATGGTACCTACCTCACATTATAAACGTTCAAACGTTGTTTGCTATCACCTGTGTTTCTAGGTTAATATGCCTGACTGTTTTGAGTGATCGCAACACAGGCGAGGGTGTGAGTTTCCAACATTGAGTACTCAGTAGCAGTAATGGAGCTGAGATGAGGGCTTTGGTTCCAGCTTGATTGACAGCCTAACTGTTAGGAGTGTAACCAAAGGGGGGGGGAATCTCAGTGATGTCACTCTTATTGCTCAGTTATGAAATAACTTCCTGACGTACCGCAGTGTCCACTGTCTGAAGTGTTTAGATGAGATCAGACTAATCTTTGTTGTCACTGCGCACTGTGGAAGTGCTAGGGCAAGAATATGGAGTATGGCACCTAACCAAAAGCGCAAAAACCGTAAGTCCATCCATCCATCCGTCCGTCCGTCCATCCATCCGTCCGTCCGTCCATCCATCCATCCATCCGTCCATCCATCCATCCATCCATCATCCATCCATCCGTCCGTCCATCCGTCCGTCCATCATCCATCCATCCATCCATCCATCCATCCATCCATCCATCCATCATCCATCCATCCATCCATCCATCCATCCATTCATCCATCCTTAGAAATGTTAAAAAAAAAAAGAATGTGCCTTTTTTGTGTGCCTTCATGCATTTATTATGCAGTGTCATATTTCCATTTCATTTGATCTGAGAGTGATTTAATGCCTCTTCATGCACCTGTCCTTTACCACTGCATTGAGTTCTTTACTTTACTTTCTTCTTCACATTTTTCCTCCATAACAATCTTCCTGTGGGTCACCTTACTCTCTCGGCCCGTTCACAAGCCAATCAGTGGCTCTCCCAAAAGGGATATTCTGGCGAGCAACGTG
>CM050206.1:32351911-32364411 GCA_027475355.1 Coilia nasus
CCGCATGCTACAGTAGTGATGCCCCACACACCTCAGCCGCCAAATCAACGTGACACTGACACACACACACACAGAAACACACACACCTCCGGTAACAGATGCCACACACAAACACACCTCCAGTGAACACTGCCCTAAAAATCCTAAATGCAGTAACTACATAGTAACTACATAGTCACAATTACGTTGAGACTGGACATTGACTTTATAAGTCCTCCTTCGTCTTGTGACTAAATCTCTTGCTTCTTGCTATTAAGAGTGTACATAAAAGCATCATCACTATTACACCTACAACATGTTTGACTGGGCAGTATGACAACTTTAAATTCACTTTTCTAGGTCAATTCCAATGTTGGTGCAGTTACTGCACTTTGCCTTTGTAGGGCAGAACAGATGCCACACAAACACAGTCATTCTCTGAAGAATGTGGAGCAGGTAAGCTTTGAACTGGGACTGACTACCTTTCGGGCCAGAGAAGATGTGATTTGGATGTGAGGATTTGTTATGGTAGCATTGGTAGCACAGGATGACCCCAGAGTGTGAATTAGCCCTCCATAATTGTTTTAAAATAAAACAATTTTACAGGCTTTCCTTGTAACTATGTATTGACCTAGGTAATCTTTTTGTTTAATTGTTGCTCTGTAGCACAGTACACAGAAGTGGAGTAAGAGTGCATGATGAGACTTACGGTGATGAGGGCGTCCATCACGTCCTTACAGGTCTGCAGACTGTTGGAGCTCGTCACCTCCAAAAACAACTCCTTCGTGCTCTTCTTAATCTGGGGGAATAACATGACCGAGACTCAATGACTTAATCTGGGGGAACAACATGACAGAGACTCAATGACTTAATCTGGGGGAACAACACAACCAAGACTCAATTACATAATCTGGGGAAATAACACGACCAAGACTCAATTACATAATCTGGGGGAACAACACGACCAAGACTCAATTACATAATCTGGGGAAATAACACCAGGAAGACTCAATGACTTAATCTGGGGGAATAACACAACCAGGACCTAATGACTTTTTATAGGGGAACAACACAAACAAATGCAATGACTTAATCTGGGGGAATAACACAAACAATACTCAATGACTTTGTCTGGGCAAAATGACACATTGACAGACAACTACAGTAGCCCTAGGCTGCCATCAATTTATATTTCACTTCAGGTTTATTGACCCTATTCTTTGTGATATTGAGTTCTTACCTCTGCCAGTGGAGGTTATGTAATCATAGACGTTTGTTTGTTAGTTTGTTTGTTTGTTTGTTTGTTTGTCAGTTGGGCTGTTAATCAGTAAGAGCAGTGAAGAGTGAAACGAGGAGTGAATGGGAGAGAGGTGGGGTGGGATGGGGGAATGACTTGAGCCAGACTCCAAGAGCCCAAGCCCCCAAGCTAAGGTCCCCATGGAGGGGTAGACGGACACGTATGGCACAGATGCTGCAGCAAGTTGCACCACAGCACCCCTCAACAGCGTTGTCTTCCTAAGGTTTCACTTATTTGTGTCTATAACGTTTGGCCAAGATATTTCCCTATTTATTTTGGCATGTTGTTGTTTTTTTATTTTCATATATAAACAACGTTTGGCCAAGATATTTCCCTATTTATTTTGGCATGTTGTTTGTTTTATCTCTAGATATTAAACTTATTTTACATATGAATGTCATTATCTTCAGATAGCAAAATATTGTTTGCCCATGATAACAGATTACTAGGCCAAGTAGCCTAATGTCCTATTGCTTGCTTAGGCGACACATGATCATTCAGGACAAAGCAGCAATCACAGGGTAGAAGGCATTATGTCAAAGGAACACAGTTACCAGAAGACAAACACATACATCTAAAATAAGCTGCCATCTTAGGGCTTCTATTAATAATAGGCATGCCTTAATAACATGGTAAAGATGCAGAGAGGTACTGTTGTGCTCTAGATTTAAGCAGTTTGTTCGGGTGCGTGAAACCAAAAACAGTCCAAGTAAAGCACAAGTGGCTCGCACACTGAAGAGAGACACAAGGTCTACAAAGGAGTTTCTTTTACTAAAACGGTAGGAGCATAGTAATGCATGCACTTCAATAAGTAAGTAGTGTTATTTATGGTCGATTTTTTACAGGTTTACAGCTTTATACTGTATAATGTCACAGGCTTTATAAAGCCACTACTGTTTTTTTTACAGTTAATGCAGAGTGCTTCCCATTGAAATATGAACACAGTTAATGCAGAGTGCTTCCGCAGGTAATATGAACACAGTTAATGCAGAGTGCTTATTGGTTTTTCACAGTTACTGCAGAGTGCTTCCGCAGGCAGCGTGAACACTGGAAAGTCACGGAACAGCTATAAAGCAGTTGACATGCAAATGCTCATGCATGCAAACATCTAGTACAGCCTATTTAAATGGATACTACATACTGGTTTAATGTTCTTCTGATAACCAATAAACCTGCTCAATAACCTCCTGCAAATTACACCCCTTAGCCTGGCCTTTAAATAGCAGATATTACCTGTGACAGGATGTGCGTCGTCTGCAGAATCTCAGCAGGCCAGCGTATCATTATCTTTATTGAGACCTGTCCTAAAGTGACCTCTCTGCGCAAGGCACATGCTAACATCAACCACTGCCTCCTATTAGCACATGCTAACATCAACCACTGCAGGGTTCGAATTATAAATTTGACCCTATGGGGGTCTCTATCTTTAAAAAAAAAAAAAAAAAAAAAAGCAAAACGCACTGTCCTTTTTCATTTTTTTCGCTGTGAAGCCAAACGACACAAGGCCAGACAGTGCTGTTTTTTTTCGGTGGCATGGCAGAAAGTTTAGGCAACCTACGTATTATTTTTGTATTTCTAAAAACGCATTACAAAATGAAGGAAGATTGATATAAGACAGGGGTTCCCAAACTTTTCAGACCGTGACCCCCAGTTTTAGGCTGCTGACGACCCCCGACCCCCGCGACCATTCTTTGTCACACTCGTGCGCGCTCTCGCTTTCTATCTCGTTCGCTTCCCCTCCTTCCTCTCTCATAATGTGGCTGTTTTACGCAACACACGTAAGGCAGTAGAGCAAAAACAAAACTGAACATGATCTCTGAGCTGGTGTATTTTACTACCAAACTCAAGAGCGAAAAACAAATAGGCAACATCCCACCATAACTTATAATGCTGAGCATATACATACATATTACGAACAAGCAAGTAACACGAACAGTTATAAAGTTATGTATGCAGAAAAAAATGAATGTGATTGATGGGCGCTGTTTAATTATGCCCAATGTTGAAAGGTTGCGAGAGATGCGGCGGGATACAGTCCCAGAGAGCAGCACTTGTTCCAGCTCCGCAGTTTATCCCCGTGCATAATCCGACTCATCGATATTGCTGCTAAATTTTCCCAATCGTGTGTGGCTTTTTGTCTGCGCAATTAAATATGCCACCTCACATGAAGCCTTCTGCGTCTTTACAGAGACAGTTGTTTGCTTAGTAAGGGCTTTCTTCTCCCCCCGTAACTCTCTTTTCTGCGAAAAAAGTCACTGGGTTTATCTGTGAGGCTGGGATGCTTGGTGTTTGTAATAATCCACGAGCTCTGGAAACCCGACGTTGGGACGCAGATTTAAACAGTAGGTCATTGCCAGAGGAGGGTCTGCTGATAGCTATGCTAATCGGGCACAAATCACACATTTGATGCTCGCTAATGGGAGAGTGATGGTCCTCTGGTTAGCAAACAGGCAAAATCATTGTTTCTGGAAATCATCTCGCGACCCCCCGCCACCGCCCCTGCGACCCCACTGGGGGTCAGGACCCCTACTTTGGGAACCACTGATATAAGATAGGAGGTAGATGAGAAGTCTTCTTTGGACTGAACGTCACGTTCGCAAGCCCCAAATTTCAGATTTGCGCGCATAGTGGTGTGATGGTGAATCAATATCACGTCGTAATTCAATACAAAGATGGCTGCATGGTGATCGTAAATGAAGCGAATTTTATGTATGTTTATATGGTGATATATCTCAGTCACAGGGGAGGATGGAGGAGAGTGCTGCTCATTCACTCCCCCACCCACCTACGAGTGTGGGAATTGAACCTGTGACCCGTTTGGCTGCAAGTCCAACTCCTTAACCGCTAGCCCACGAGTGCCCCCATTGTGCTCCCCTCTCAGGACTGCCCTAATCTACCCCTAATTTGAACCACTCCCACCATTATCACCAGCAGCATCCCTGGCGGGGGGTTACCTTGGTTTTCTCACTGTTGGTGATGGGGGGGAAGGAGATGACGTGGCCCTCCGTGTCCACCAGACAGGGGTAGTGCGACTTCCCGTCCAGCAGCTGCAGGTACCTGGAAGAGAGCACAAGAGTTTCAATCAGGCACCTGGGTGGAGGTGAAAGAGTTTCAGTCAGGCCATCACCAAACCACAGACGTTAGTTTCAGACAGCTTTGTTTGCCTAGTGTCTCATACTTCAACTTCGCAGGTAAAGACAAGAAAACAAAAGGAAAGAAAAGAAAAGGAAAAGAAAAAGAATATGAAAAGATAAGATTACAAGAATCATTGCACAGCCTAAAGCCAGCCAACTACCTAGTTTAAACACACGGGAAAAAAAAATCCAACCAACCAGCTGACATTCCTCAGTAACATTCCTCAATTTCATGCATGATTTTCCACGGCGATGAAAGAAATTAAGTAACAAATAGAAATACCAGCTAAGTCACCCTGTGTGTTAAAAGAAACATGATGAACCTTCAGTTCTTGTATGATCAGTTTTGCATTCTTGTCTTTTCTTGTAGCAAGACCCTCTGACCTTGTAGAAGTGGAAGTGATTCCCTTTTGTCATTGAGATGACACAGCGCACCACAGCACAGCACATCTCACAGAGCACACAACCAAGTTTAACTTCTGCACATCTCACAGAGCACACAACCAACTTTAACTTCTGCATTTAACCCGTCACACACGTGAGCAGGGGGCAGCCATAACAACGGCGCTCAGGGAGCAGTGTGTGGGGACGGTGCTATGCTCAGCGTACCTCAGCGTGTGTGTGTGTGGGGACACACAGTCACAGGGGAGGATAGAGGAGAGCGCTGGTCATTCACTCACCCCACCCACCTAACTGCTAGCCCAGGACTGTGAGTAACGAATAGGTACAAATATGAGTTGCATTAATCATCGTTATGACTCTAGGAGTAGGTTGACGAATGCACAAAATGTGTTAATTACTGGAGCTACAGCGCCCTCCTGTGGTAAATAGAAGTTTCAATACTTCGCCACTAGGGGGCTGTCAAGCACTGGACAAAACAATACGCTCTCTTGCATGAAGTAAGGAAGGAAACATGGAGCAATACCACCTTAAAACCTCAACCACAAAACAGTATCAGAATGAATGTGTGTGTGTGTGTGTGTGTGTGTGTGTGTGTGTGTGTGTGTGTGTGTGAGTGTGTGTGTATGTGTGTGTGTGTGTTTACTTGTGGAGTCCAGACACATTTTGTCGTTTCTTTTGCTTCCTCTGTTCATCAGCTTCCTGTTGCAGATGCTTCAGCAGGTCCACAGCATTCATCTCCTTACGACCCAGAGGAACAATCTAACACACACACACACACACAAAGAAAAATATGCAAATTAAGAATAACTCCAGAGTCCAAACACATTTCTTTTTACAATCAACATTTTGAAGACCTATGGATCTCGATGTGTGTATAGTCTTAAATGGCACTTGATGGCTTAAAGGCCGATGGATGTCGATGTGTGTATAGTCTTAAATGCATCTGTGTGCAGATGTTTGCTGATCAGCCCAATTGTCTTTTGGGGGTCACTCAGATTCCCAGGATCTTGATGGCAGACCATCAAAATCTCCACACAGTGAATCTTCCAGTGGCACTCAGCCTGACATCACTAGGGTGTGACGCGTCAGGTAACCACAGTGCTAGTTACTGGAACAGACAGGAGAACAAAGCCAAAGAGAGGCTCACACTATTACTGACAGCACACAGCTTTCCCTTACAGCCCCGCACACACTGGCGGGTGTTCTGTTGCTAGGCAGCACACACAAAAACAAACACGGAGCGGAAACAAGGAAGAGACAGGAAAAGCTATTAATTATTCACCACGTGGGTTATGCCAATTGTCAGAAGCACTAATTAAGCTCCGTCCTCAGGAACCAGACTCCCGACTGCCGCTACAAATAGGCGAAATCAGATGGATTAAAAATACATGGATGTGCTGTGAATCGCCAGGCGACACACACTCGGGCGACCCACGGCTCGGCCGTCTCTGGCACATCACCGCATTTAGACAGCTACATGTTTTGGCTGGGCTGGCGTCAGGTTCGTTCTGGGGACAGGGTGACGTTAGTCTCGGAGGGCCATGAGTGACTTTAGCACTGCTTGAGGAGCGCTTACAGTCTGGAGACAACGTAACTTGAATAAACTTCAAAACACATTGACTAGGGCTGGGCGATATATCGATATTATCGTAATATCGTATCGTAATATTTATATCGATATGTATTTGACACTATATCGCCATATCGATATATTTTCAATGATACAATACCACTTTATCAAAACCACTTATCCTAATGTGTTCACACTGTTCGGACAGCCGGAGCTTTCTCGGATCACTCAGTTTTCATTGTGATCGTAACATTGAACGTGTTTTGACAGTCATTTTGCCTGAATGCTTATTGCCTGTCAGAGGAAGGTTAAGTTAAAAAAATAAAAATGAATAGATTTTTCCCTCCTGTTACTTTTAAATAGGTCACACAATGTTTCAATAATTATCGATATCGACCGATATGAAACACTTATATCGTGATACAGATTTCAGCCATATCGCCCAGCCCTAACATTGACAGACACAGACTGACAAGACTACAGACTTGTTTCTGCTTGTTTGCCTGATGTGTAAATGCAAAATAGATTGCAATTATATAGCAATTTCTCAGAATCAGCAGAGTGACAAAGTGCTCTACAATTGACTGCTTCACATTCACCCATTCAGACAGCCATTAATACACCAATGACAGTGCAGACATCATCCTCAGTGGCCAGAATGACAAGGCCATGAGCAAAGTGTCTGTGGTGACAAGAGCATAAGACAGAAGTAACAATCTAGTGAACTTTATTGTAATGAGCTATGACGTGGTGCTGTGGTAACAAAACAGAGCATGTAGATTTATTTACATCCTAAAGAGTCTATAGATCCTATAGAGTCTTTTCAGGAGGAAGTCACTGTCATAGTTTTTATGAACAGTATGGGCTAGATACAAGTTAGCGAACTAGCTAGGACTCCTTTGCTGCAGTTTTCCAGTAGGCGTTCTAGTTGTTATGGTAACTTAACAAAACATTTTAGACAACCTGCGATCTACCAGCACTGCCTTCGCGATCGACTGGTAGATCGACGTAGTGGGCACAAAAAAGCCTGCTTGGACTTTGTGATTTGGGGGAGGGGGGGGGGGTGGTGGGTTGCACCATGTGCGTATGTGGTGGGGGGTGGGATTGTACCATGAGCATAATGTGTAGGTGTGGAAGAGGGTGGATTGTACCTTGAGCGTATCTATAGGTGTGGATGAGGAGGTTTACCTTGAGGGTGTCTGGAGTCCGGGCGCCATATAGCAGGGGGCTCTTGAGCAGCTGGACGTCATGGGTGGCAATGGTCGCAGTCGTGCGTTTGGCACAGAGATCATCATGAAGCTTGGTCTGGGAAAAACAAAACAAAACAAACAAACAAACAAAAAACACATTAAACAACATAAATGGAAATCAAATGGCCTTCTGAAGAAGACCCAGATAATCACAAACTTGAACAATACCGCCATTATGTAAATACCACTAATAAAATCATATCATTATCTATGTACTTCTGTGTGGTTATAACAGTGGTTATAACAGTGTTTGACATATTAAGTGTTGTTGTTGTTGTTGCCGACTGTTGTGTGCTACAGGGACACAATTTAAATCTAGAGAATGCAGGCCTGCGTATAGTATTAGCAGGCAAGATCATATCAGCAGGCAGCTATGGTCTAGAGGTTAGGGAGTTAGTCTTGGGATCGGAGAGTCGCAGGTCTTGGGATCGGAGAGTCGCAGATTCGAATCCCACCCTACCCATGACTGAAATGCCCTTGAGCAAGGCATCTAATCCCACACTGCTCCAGGGACTGTAACTGAAACCCTGTAAATAACTAATTCGCTCTGGATAAGAGCGTCAGCTAAGTGTAATGTTTATATGTTTATTTATATGTATAGTAAGCTTCTGTGACGTGGGGGAGATCTAACCTGTGCCATAAGGAAGCGTTTGAGAGCGTTGCCGGATTTCAGGTTCATGCCCCTGACGACACAGCAGACGATGTACGGCCGCACCTCCTTGACCTCCGTGGCGACCTTGACGGTGACTGCAGTGGGGCTGTCGGACACGTGCAGCACCCTCAGCACCATCTTCTCCAGCTCATCCTCCTCCTCCTGCTGCTGCCGCTTCTGCTTGCCCCCGCCCTTCTTTTTGGGGGTGTTGCGAGCACCTCCTCCCACCGCCGCGTCGCCCTTCTCCCCCGCCTCGCCCCCCGCCTTGCCCTTGCCCCGGCCACGACCCCCCGCCCTCAGGTAGTCCAGCACGGACTTGGTCTGGCAGCCGTTGACCATCTTCTCCAGGCGCTTGTCCTTCAGCTTGTTGCCTTTGAAGTTGATCTCCTTCAGCTTGGCGCAGTCGCCCAGCTCAAAGGGCAGCTCCGACAGCTTGTTGCTGGACAAGTCCAATGTCTGTGGAGAAAAAGGACCTGATCTGAGGATTTGTGGTCAACCAGCATAATTCACAACTGTTTATCAGTAGAGCCATCTGTACAACATAATGCTCCTGTAATTGGACTGGAACAATGGCAGATGGATAACCAGCTTTGTTCTTCATACATTGCAGTACAGTTGAGCAAAACTATTCTCAGCATGTTATGAGCAATCTGAAGCATTTAGTCGGCTGTAGGTTTGAGAATGTGACGATTTAATCTGAGGCCTATACTTTGAACTCCTTTAACAGCGTCATATGGGCTTAACATCTAAGTAGGAATGTAAAACCAATCTTAAAGCAGCAGGTTGATGCGGGACAGGACATTCAGGCTTCCTAACCCTACATCATCCAACTCCAGCATAAGACGGCGAGGGAGATATGGCGAAAAACGAAAAGGACCTAGTAGTTTAATACAACGTTACCTTAAGTGCTAGCAGATTGCTAATGTTTGCACTCAGCTCTTCGAGGGCGTTATCTGAGGCGACGATAGTGCTGAGAAGCTCCAGCCGTTCGGAAAACAGGTCATCGGGTAAAGTTGTGAGGCCATTTTTTGACACGTTGATGGTGGAGAGCTTGGTGCACTGGCTCAGTCCCTTTGGCAACGACGTGATGCTGTTGCAGCTGACGTTGAGGGTGTTTAGCTCGCTCAGCAGTGATACCTCTTCAGGGATGTTCTGCAACTCGTTCACCGACACATCCAAAACTTTGAGACTTTTCAGCTTCCCAATGGATTTGGGAACGGAAGCAATCTTATTTCTGCAAAGTATCAGGCTCTGAAGATGGATCAAATTGCCGATGTTCTCACTGACTCCAGTCAAACTCGGACACTGGCTGATTTCTAGGTAATTTAGCAGCGTGAGGGAGTAGAGCTTTGAGCTCAGACCCCCATTTGACTCAATCCTTTTATCAGTATTCGTTCCCTGAAGTACCAACTCACGTCGGTTTTCTTTTTCGGCTTTTTCAATCTCTGTCCAAACAGAAGCATCTTTCCCATCCATGCTGCAGTTTGGGATCTACCCGGAAGAAAACACTACACATGACCCACCGGAAGAACTATGCCAAAATAGTCATTCGAAAAGATAACATTTTATTTTTAGTGCCTTTTTTCAAAAATAAAATCATACATAAAAATGTATTAGAAATACAATAGTGGGTTTATAGCTGTCAACGTACAGCCAAAATTTCTGTAATGTTGCCTCGCTTGAGGCGCGACAACTACATTTCCCACAAAACACTGCTTCTCAATAGAAGACATGCGTGCCAAGGTTTTAGTTGTCAAACGGTGGTTATGGAGATGAGATGGAATTGACAAGGGGACTCTCTGACGGGGTAAATATTGCTCACATAGAAGTTATTAATGTCTGTGTTTTGCTCGGTTGCATCCTGACGACCCTGTGTCATGCAGAATTACTGTTAATTAGTTGGTTTAGTGACACCAAATACAAATATCGTATTCTACAACCAGGTATTTCCATAGAAATGCAAGCTAGCTCATCAGACAGTGACTATAAAATCAGTAGAATGTAGTCGGCTAACAAATAACACAAGTTTGATCGATAAATATAGATTTGTGTGGTTATACATGTGTCAAGAGAAAGAGAAATTGTGAAAGACGAACCCTCCACTATGCGTTTTTTCGGAGACGTCTAAATGACAGCAACAGTTAGCATTATGCCTCCCCCCTCAAGAGCTGGGCGGATTAGACATCTGTTCATTCACAGATAGCTGCACGCCACCCTTTTGCCAGTCCGAATAATCACTAAGCACCCTAACACAAGCTCTGAACAACTAACAAACCTAATGATAATGTACAAGTTTTGCTATTTTACTATTAATATTATTAATAACAGATAAACAGCTGGGTAAACTATGAAGTTTGACACTACCTTTTTAAATAAACATTAGGCCTAAATGGAAGGCTTATTTAGATCACAAACTACAGTATATTTGGGCGAGTGTATGTTGCTGTTCATTTAAAGGGAATGGGAAGACAAGGACCCCCAATTGCTTGAGACATTGTGGTATACAGTTGCTCAAGCTTGGCTTGTACAGACTCACAACGTTCTCCAATTACTGACATGTACATTAGAGTAATCAGATGGCATTTTCACAGGACCAGAGGCAGTTTAACACACAGGTCTGATATGAGTGGTGGAAATGGTAATAGCTGTCTGTCACTCTGTCATTCTTAGGGTCCTTGCCCTGGTTTATTTTTGGCCCTCCCTAGCTCTGTGTGTAGGCTATTTGGTGTGTTTTTAAACACCAACTGCCCTCTGCTGTCCCCAGACCCTAGTTGTGTGTATAGGCTATTTGCTGTGTTTTTAAACACCAACTGCCCTCTGCGTTGCCCTGTCGCAGCTTCCAGTTGTTGGTAAATAGGCAGCTGTCAGTCTATGTCAATGAAGATATGTGCAGTATGATTTAGAGTAAACAGAGCAGTGCAGTCTCCACATTCACTTCTATTATTATACATTACACATAACAGATGCACGGCCGACACTGACACACTTGAGTTATCCAAGCATCTGCCTGTATTTCAGCATTTGTGAGCAACATCTAATGCAAAATAGAGTTTGTATAGTAAAATCAGTAGGTGCACTACGGGCCGTAGTTTCCACTCTACCTATTCACATCCAGTATGCGGTGCCATTCGGCTGAGCCACATTTGCATCCATGGCTGCATCCAAATGCACACAAAAGCTGTATAGAAGCGACCTTCCTAAGTGCGTCTGCCTTCGTTTCAGGATTCGGGAGCAAGATGCCACGCAAGATAGGGTTTGTAGTGGTCAGCTCCTCTGGCCACGAGGACGGCTATGGTCCCCATGAGCTGATGATCCACGCCCCCACCGTCAATGGCTGGAGGTCCTGCAGGTAAGAGCCACATCACCACACCTGCTCAGGTGATACACTACTACACTAATAATAATAATAATAATATGACCACACCTGCTCAGGTGATACACTGCTTCCCCCTAATAATAATAACAATAATAATAATAATGACCTCACCTGCTCAGGTGATACACTACTTCCCACTAAAGAAAGACTGGGGTATTAAAGGTACTGTCAGTGAGCCTGTGTTTTGTATTTGTTGAAACTTCTCAGAAAGGAGATGCTACTATGTCTGATTTAGGGCTGGGCGATATGTTTATATTGTTGTAATATCGATATGTCTTCTAAGGACATATGTAGTTGAGACTACGGTCACAGACGCAGATGTCTCAGATCACAACTGTGCCCCTGTGCATGTTATTGTTTACAAATTTTATTTTTACAGCTCTTTTAGAGCAGTTTTAAACCCTGTAAATAAAACGGGTTGTGTTTTCCTTGTGATATGGAGTGAACATGAAACACTTTGCTCATTCTGTTTAAAATATAGATATAAATTATGTATCGCCAGTTGGCCCAAAAATATCGGGATGCCAGTCATTGGTCCATATCGCCCAGCCCGACTCTGAAAATAAATAGGTACGCATACAGGAGAGTGCAGTGTTGAGTGAACAGCAAATGCTGCTATTCAACACCGTTAATGTTCATATTTGAACCTGGGAGCAAACAACACATGCCAGAGATGTAGCTCACTCACCTATACCTTCAGTGGCCACCAAGACGCAACACATGCCAGAGACATAGCTCACCTATACCTTCAGTGGCCACCAAGACGCAACACATGCCAGAGACATAGCTCACCTATACCTTCAGTGGCCACCAAGACGCAACACATGCCAGAGACGTAGC
>CM050206.1:32376911-32381911 GCA_027475355.1 Coilia nasus
GGCAGGAGGTCAGATAGGGAACCAGGAGTGAAATTGTTGTGTCTTGTTCTTCCTGTAGCACTTCCTTATTTCTCACCCGCTGCCACGGCCTCTGCTGTGATCAACATGCTGTCAGTGTTTCACTAGTACTTATCCTCTGTGTTTCACTAGTACTTATCCTCTTAGTGTTTCACTAGCACGTATCCTCTCAGTGTTTCACTAGTACTTATCTTCTCAGTGTTTCACTAGTACTTATCCTCTCAGTGTTTCACTAGTACTCTCAGTGTTTCACTAGCACTTATCCTCTCAGTGTTTCACTAGTACTTATCCTCTCAGTGTTTCACTAGCACTTATCCTCTCAGTGTTTCACTAGTACTTATCCTCTCAGTGTTTCACTAGTACTTATCCTCTCAGTGTTTCACTAGTACTTATCCTCTCAGTGTTTCACTAGTACTTATCCTCTCAGTGTTTCACTAGTACTTATCCTCTCAGTGTTTCACTAGTACTTATCCTCTCAGTGTTTCACTAGTACTCTCAGTGTTTCACTAGCACTTATCCTCTCAGTGTTTCACTAGCACTCTCAGTGTTTCACTAGTACTTATCCTCTCAGTGTTTCACTAGTACTTATCCTCTCAGTGTTTCACTAGCACTTATCCTCTCAGTGTTTCACTAGCACTTATCCTCTCAGTGTTTCACTAGCACTTATCCTCTCAGTGTTTTCACTAGTACTTATCCTCTCAGTGTTTCACTAGTACTTATCCTCTGTGTTTCACTAGTACTTATCCTCTCAGTGTTTCACTAGCACTTATCCTCTCAGTGTTTCACTAGTACTTATCCTCTCAGTGTTTCACTAGTACTCTCAGTGTTTCACTAGTACTCTCAGTGTTTCACTAGTACTTATCCTCTCAGTGTTTCACTAGTACTCTCAGTGTTTCACTAGCACTTATCCTCTCAGTGTTTCACTAGCACTCTCAGTGTTTCACTAGTACTTATCCTCTCAGTGTTTCACTAGTACTTATCCTCTCAGTGTTTCACTAGCACTTATCCTCTCAGTGTTTCACTAGCACTTATACTCTCAGTGTTTCACTAGCACTTATCCTCTCAGTGTTTCACTAGCACTTATCCTCTCAGTGTTTCACTAGTACTTATCCTCTCAGTGTTTCACTAGTACTTATCCTCTGTGTTTCACTAGTACTTATCCTCTCAGTGTTTCACTAGTACTTATCCTCTTAGTGTTTCACTAGTACTTATCCTCTCAGTGTTTCACTTGTACTCTCAGTGTTTCACTAGTACTTATCCTCTCAGTGTTTCACTAGTACTTATCCTCTCAGTGTTTCACTAGTACTTATCTTCTCAGTGTTTTCACTAGTACTTATCCTCTTAGTGTTTCACTAGCACTTATCCTCTCAGTGTTTCACTAGTACTTATCTTCTCAGTGTTTCACTAGTACTTATCCTCTCAGTGTTTCACTAGGTACTCTCAGTGTTTCACTAGCACTTATCCTCTCAGTGTTTCAATAGTACTTATCCTCTCAGTGTTTCACTAGCACTTATCCTCTTAGTGTTTCACTAGCACTTATCCTCTTAGTGTTTCACTAGTACTTATCCTCTCAGTGTTTCACTAGTACTCTCAGTGTTTCACTAGCACTTATCCTCTCAGTGTTTCACTAGTACTTATCTTCTCAGTGTTTCACTAGTACTTATCCTCTCAGTGTTTCACTAGTACTCTCAGTGTTTCACTAGTACTTATCCTCTTAGTGTTTCACTAGCACTTATCCTCTCAGTGTTTCACTAGTACTTATCCTCTCAGTGTTTCACTAGTACTTATCCTCTCAGTGTTTCACTAGTACTCTCAGTGTTTCACTAGCACTTATCCTCTCAGTGTTTCACTAGCACTTATCCTCTCAGTGTTTCACTAGTACTTATCCTCTCAGTGTTTCACTAGTACTTATCCTCTCAGTGTTTCACTAGTACTTATCCTCTGTGTTTCACTAGTACTTATCCTCTCAGTGTTTCACTAGTACTCTCAGTGTTTCACTAGCACTTATCCTCTCAGTGTTTCACTAGTACTTATCCTCTTAGTGTTTCACTAGCACTTATCCTCTCAGTGTTTCACTAGTACTTATCCTCTCAGTGTTTCACTAGCACTTATCCTCTCAGTGTTTCACTAGCACTCTCAGTGTTTCACTAGTACTTATCCTCTCAGTGTTTCACTAGCACTCTCAGTGTTTCACTAGCACTTATCCTCTCAGTGTTTCACTAGTACTTATCCTCTCAGTGTTTCACTAGCACTCTCAGTGTTTCACTAGTACTTATCCTCTCAGTGTTTCACTAGTACTTATCCTCTTAGTGTTTCACTAGCACTCTCAGTGTTTCACTAGTACTTATCCTCTCAGTGTTTCACTAGTACTCTCAGTGTTTCACTAGTACTTATCCTCTTAGTGTTTCACTAGCACTTATCCTCTCAGTGTTTCACTAGTACTTATCCTCTTAGTGTTTCACTAGCACTTATCCTCTCAGTGTTTCACTAGCACTTATCCTCTCAGTGTTTCACTAGCACTCTCAGTGTTTCACTAGTACTTATCCTCTCAGTGTTTCACTAGCACTTATCCTCTCAGTGTTTCACTAGCACTCTCAGTGTTTCACTAGCACTTATCCTCTCAGTGTTTCACTAGTACTTATCCTCTCAGTGTTTCACTAGTACTTATCCTCTCAGTGTTTCACTAGTACTTATCCTCTCAGTGTTTCACTAGCACTTATCCTCTCAGTGTTTCACTAGTACTTATCCTCTCAGTGTTTCACTAGCACTCTCAGTGTTTCACTAGTACTCTCAGTGTTTCACTAGTACTTATCCTCTCAGTGTTTCACTAGCACTCTCAGTGTTTCACTAGTACTTATCCTCTCAGTGTTTCACTAGTACTTATCCTCTCAGTGTTTCACTAGCACTTATCCTCTCAGTGTTTCACTAGTACTTATCCTCTCAGTGTTTCACTAGTACTCTCAGTGTTTCACTAGCACTTATCCTCTCAGTGTTTCACTAGTACTTATCCTCTTAGTGTTTCACTAGTACTTATCCTCTCAGTGTTTCACTAGTACTCTCAGTGTTTCACTAGTACTTATCCTCTCAGTGTTTCACTAGTACTTATCCTCTCAGTGTTTCACTAGTACTTATCCTCTCAGTGTTTCACTAGTACTTATCCTCTCAGTGTTTCACTAGCACTTATCCTCTCAGTGTTTCACTAGCACTTATCCTCTCAGTGTTTCACTAGTACTTATCCTCTCAGTGTTTCACTAGCACTCTCAGTGTTTCACTAGTACTCTCAGTGTTTCACTAGCACTTATTCTCTCAGTGTTTCACTAGCACTTATTCTCTCAGTGTTTCACTAGTACTCTCAGTGCTTCAGTAGTACTCACTCACTAGTACTCCCGTGTGAATGTGAGGTTTTGTTAAACCTGCCTCAGCAAGATAAATGTATAGAAGACTGAATAAGAATGAATTGTTTGGAAGTCATTTATCAAGAGAGTTATAAACCTTTTTTCTCTCCACATCTTTTATCCTCCCCTCTCTCCTCCTCTCCTCTCCTCTCCTCTCCTCTCCTCTCCAATCCTCTCCAATCCTCTCCTCTCCTCTCCTCTTCTCTCCTCTCCTCTCTCCTCTCCTCTCCTCTCCTCTCCTCTCCTCTCCTCTCCTCTCCTCTCTCCTCCTCTCCTCTTCTCCCCACTTCTCTCCTCTCTCCTCTTCTCTCCTCTCTCCTCTCCTCCCCTCCCCTCTCCTCTCTTCTCCTCCCCTCTCCTCTCCTCTCCTCTCCTCTCCTCTCCTCTCCTCTCCTCTCCATATGTAGCTGGAGTTCCTGCGTGATGTGTCTCCTGATGACCCCGAGGTTCCATCACCCCGTCTCTACCCCAGGAAGCCCCCCTCTCTGCCCCCCGCAGTACCGCAGGGGTCCCGCTTGGACGAGTCCATGTCCCCCAAACTCTCCAGCCCTGAGGACACCCCCAGCACCACACCACGCCGAGCACCACTACCCCCGCTGGGCGATGTGAGTCTGTCTCTCTCTCTCTCTCTCTCTCTCTCTCTCTCTCTCTCTCTCTCTCTCTCTCTCTCTCTCTCTCTCTCTCTCTCTCTCACACACACACACACACACACACACACACACACACATGGATGCACACACACACCCACACATACACATACACACACACACACACATCAGCATGTGTAATGTGTGTGTGTGTATGTTAGTGTGTGTGCGTGCGTGTGTGTGTTTGTGTGTGTGTATGGTTGTTTCTACGTGTGGGTGTGTGTGTGTATGGTTGTGTCTATGTTTGTGTATATGTGTTAGTGAGTGAGTGTGTGTGTGTGTGTGTGTGTTTGTGTGTCCATGTGTGTGTGTGTGAGTGTTTTCTGCCTGGTTGCCCCGGTTCTCCCTCCATGGCAGACGCCTGCGCTGCGCTTCAGTGACAGGACAAAGCCTCTTTAATGTGTGTGTGTGTGTTTGTGTGTGTGTGTGTGTGTGTGTGTGTGTGTCTGTGTATTTGTGTGTGTGTATGTGTGTGTGTGTGACTTCAGGACAAAGCCTCTTTAATTTGGCGGCGTAGGTTTGGTTGCAGGACATTGAGCGGACTTAACGAGTTTGAAGGGATTTCTGCAGGAGCATGACCACTGCACGGTTGAGTTTCAGCACTTAATTAATGCCATTTAAAACAGCTGCAGCACATACCTCAGAGAAAGGGAGAAGGAGGGGAGGATGGAAAGATAGAGAGAGGGAGAGGGAGAGGGATGGAGAGATAGAGAGGTCCAGAAAGAGGGGAGGAGGGAAAGAGAAAAGGGGAGTGAAAGATAAAGAAGTCAATTTAATGAAATCATCTGAATGATTGTACACAGCATCTCTACAGTGAGAGACAGACATACAAAGATAGAGAGATAGAGAGAGGGGTACAAAGACAGAGAGACAGAGAGAGAGACAGAGAGAGAGACAGAGAGATGTACAAAGACAGAGAGATGCATAAACAGAGAGACAA
>CM050206.1:32386911-32389411 GCA_027475355.1 Coilia nasus
CTCTCTCTCTCTCTCTCTCTCTCTCTCTCTTTCTCTCTCTCTCTCTCTTTGCAGCAGGTGTGGCACTGTGTGTAGCAGGTGTGGCACTGTGTGTAGCAAGTGTGTGTGTAGCAGTTGTGTGTGTGTGTGTGACAGGTGTGTGTGTGTGTAGCGGGTGGGGGTGTGTGTGTAGCAGCGGGCACAGGTAGCTACAGGACTGCAACCATGTCTGTGTACAAGCAAAGCAAAAGAAGATGTTGTCAAAATACACAACATGATGACTATCACACACACTCTCTCACACACACATGCACACAGACACACAGACACACACACACATATGCACACACACACACACACACACACACATATACACATGCCCTTTGTTTGTGTGTGCACATATCTGAAAATGTGCTTGGCTTGCAAGAGTCTGCCAGCAAGTCAGCATTCAGAGCCCGTAGCATACCGTAATGCATTTGGGTCAAATGTAAACAGATAAACCCGTCCCTCTTATCCTTTCACACTTTCACACGGGGCCTTAAAACACATCACCTCCAGTCTATTTACATTCTCACACAGTAGATTCCTTAGCGGATCACTGCAGTCACTTCATGCCCTCACATACGGTAGGTTCTTTTACACAGTAGCTTCTTGGGCAGATCAATGTGAGCCATTTACAGTTTTACAATCAGTAGATTCCTGAGCACTCCAGGTCCATTTACATTTTTTCAGACAGGAGTTTCCTAAACAGGTCACTCTGAATCCATTGGCCATTCTGACATACAGTATAGTAGATTCCTCAGTAGGTCACCCCAAACGGATCACGCCAACACATGTGCTTCCTCATACAGGTTGTATTCATATGTCACGTCTTATTGTTCAAATCTATGTTCAGATGTTGAATAGTTGTCAGTTTTTAAAAAGGTTACATTGGAGTGCGTCTGTAAAGCCTTGCGTTAAAGCTTAAATAAATGCAAAACATGATCTGTGTGAAATGAAGGCAGAAACCTGGTGGTGTGGATGTATAGGTCGATGGCTGAGGTGGCGTAGGGTTGGTGGTGTGGATGTATAGGCCGATGGCAATGGCCAGGGTGGCGTAGGGTTGGTGGTGTGGATGTATAGGTCGATGGCTGAGGTGGCGTAGGGTTGGTGGTGTGGATGTATAGGTCGATGGCTGAGGTGGCGTAGGGTTGGTGGTGTGGATGTATAGGTCGATGGCTCAGGTGGCGTAGGGTTGGTGGTGTGGATGTATAGGTCGATGGCTGAGGTGGCGTAGGGTTGGTGGTGTGGATGTATAGGTCGATGGCTGAGGTGGCGTAGGGTTGGTGGTGTGGATGTATAGGTCGATGGCTGAGGTGGCGTAGGGTTGGTGGTGTGGATGTATAGGTCGATGGCCAGGGTGGCGTAGGGTTGGTGGTGTGGATGTATAGGTCGATGGCTCAGGTGGCGTAGGGTTGGTGGTGTGGATGTATAGGTCGATGGCCAGGGTGGCGTAGGGTTGGTGGTGTGGATGTATAGGTCGATGGCCAGGGTGGCGTAGGGTTGGTGGTGTGGATGTATAGGCCGATGGCAATGGCCAGGGTGGCGTAGGGTTGGTGGTGTGGATGTATAGGTCGATGGCTGAGGTGGCGTAGGGTTGGTGGTGTGGATGTATAGGTCGATGGCTGAGGTGGCGTAGGGTTGGTGGTGTGGATGTATAGGTCGATGGCCAGGGTGGCGTAGGGTTGGTGGTGTGGATGTATAGGTCGATGGCTGAGGTGGCGTAGGGTTGGTGGTGTGGATGTATAGGTCGATGGCTCAGGTGGCGTAGGGTTGGTGGTGTGGATGTATAGGTCGATGGCTGAGGTGGCGTAGGGTTGGTGGTGTGGATGTATAGGTCGATGGCTGAGGTGGCGTAGGGTTGGTGGTGTGGATGTATAGGTCGATGGCTGAGGTGGCGTAGGGTTGGTGGTGTGGATGTATAGGTCGATGGCCAGGGTGGCGTAGGGTTGGTGGTGTGGATGTATAGGTCGATGGCTCAGGTGGCGTAGGGTTGGTGGTGTGGATGTATAGGTCGATGGCCAGGGTGGCGTAGGGTTGGTGGTGTGGATGTATAGGTCGATGGCCAGGGTGGCGTAGGGTTGGTGGTGTGGATGTATAGGTCGATGACTGAGGTGGCGTAGGGTTGGTGGTGTGGATGTATAGGTCGATGGCTGAGGTGGCGAGACATGGTGGTGTGGATGTATAGGTCGATGGCTGAGGTGGCGTAGGGTTGGTGGTATGGATGTATAGGTCGATGGCTGAGGTGGCGTAGGGTTGGTGGTGTGGATTTATAGGTTGATGGCTGAGGTGGCGTAGGGTTGGTGGTGTGGATGTATAGGTCGATGGCTGAGGTGGCGAGACATGGTGGTGTGGATGTATAGGTCGATGGCGATGGCCAGGGTGGGATAGAGCATCGAAGCTGTGCTCCCAACCTTGAGTGCAGGTGATGAATACACCAGACAGCCTTGCTTTACACACCGAGGATGGACAGCCAAGGCTA
>CM050206.1:32399411-32401911 GCA_027475355.1 Coilia nasus
TGCAAAAAACAGTTCTGTTACAGGTAGCATGTGGCATGATGAGAACAAACAATAAGAAGGACTACAAAACAGAACTAAATAAAACTGCTCTGTTATGTAGCATGGACCATGATGAGAACCAACAATAAGAAAGACTATAAACACAGAACTCGTAATTGCCTTGCTAGTAACATCATTATTTAACCCCACTATTTTAAGGTGTCTATTTGTAGTGAGGGGTTATACAACAGTTTATTTCATAGATAAATATTAACGAGCGACACCAAACCAGTAGGCTAGTATCATATTTATGTGCTTGAAGGGATTGTGTGGTGAAATTCCATGCGCGAGCACAATAAGAGGAGAATCCATTGGCAGCAGTAATCCACAATATAACGTGCATCCCTCTCGTCGTCTGATCAGTTTTTTTTGTAGCCTGCAATAGTTGGCAGTCCACAAACAGCAGCTCAGTCCAATAATATACGAAATGATCCACCATGTAGCTAATTCACTCTGTTTTTACCTATGTTCTCCAAGCAGTTAAACTTGAGCCCGAAGTTCTACTGATACACAGACAAACGTTCCCACCAAATACAGTACTTCAGTGATAAAGAATACGTGCACTCACTGAAAATAGTGGTTTAAGCGAATAAAGTAGTCTAGCTCTATTGTTTTCCTTGGAGTTGTAATCAGAGGTCTCGTTTATCCCCCTTTCCCTTCCTGTGAACCTTGACCTCAAACAACTGTGTCATTGGTGCACAAATTAAATTTAAAATACATATACATTTTCTTCAAAAGACATAAGGTGAAATACTCTTACAATATGCCCCTTGTAAATAAATTATCATTTCTAAATGGTTTCTCCACCAATGAGAAACAAGGGTGACAGGAAGTGTATGAACTAAATCGCTAAGTTGGGAAGACGCAGGAAGAATGAAAGTTGGAGAACGATGAATGTGAATGAAAGTAGACGGTTTACATAGGTCACCAGGTGATTTAGAACTAAGAACAGAGTTACATGTTTTAAAAATAGTTCAATGTTTTAATCTTACTTTGTTGTTTTTTAAAAATATACTGTTCAGTTTCTTTCCTTTTGCTTTGATCACGCCCATTACCAGTGCCGGCTAACAAACATCATTTTGCAATATTGAAATTGTTTAATAAAGTGAACGTTTGTGGTTGAAGAGAATGGATGTCATGCAAAATTAATAAAAGTTCTGCAGTCTAGGTATTTGTCTGTTAAAGTCAACAATTTCAGCACATGGTAGCATATTTCACAGATGGTAATAACTAAGTAATTGAGTGGAAATGGGTGATTCTGTATTTTACAGCACTGATAACGCACAATTGCCCTAAAACTACCTAATTTATTTCAAGGTAATTGCACAAAAACAACACTATCTTAAGGAAGATACTTGGTGGGTATATCAACACAGCTGAGAAATTAAGTAGGAACATGCGATCACTGTGTTGTTATGTCATAACATCTGATAGTAGCCATGCACTTACCAACATTTTACTCCTTCATAACACCACCATGTTGGTGTAATTACAGTCATATTACTTCACAATAAGTAAATCCTGAACTTTATCATTTTAGTATTTACACATTTACTTTAAATAATTACCATTTTATTATACCTTTAAATCAAAGCAATTCGCATTGTTATTGTCTAGCAATTTCACAGTAATTGTCTGGAAACTGCACCGTAATTACTTGTAATGTGTGGTTAAAAATTATTATTACCATGAAATTAGGTATAAATTACCATTAAATTACCTACTTATTACCGATCTGTAAAGTGTTACCGCATCATCAAAATTGGCCCTTTTTAAAAAAAAGTGTGCTCTCTCTGTCTCTCACCGAAACACAGACGTACACACAGAGACACACTCTCACACACACACGCACACACACACACACACACACACACACACACACACACACAAGCAGTTTGTTTTTCACACACACATTACAAGTTGCTTATGAACTTGCCAACTACCTTACTCTCACTGTGTCTCTCTTTCTCTGACAAACAAACACACACACACACACACACACACACACACACACACACACACACACACACACATTGATGCTGACATTAGGTCACTGTTCTGGCAGACTGTGTCCCACTTTAACCCAGTGTGTGAGTTGGCTGACGGTGTGCTGAGCAGTGAAAGGCCCTCTGTGTGTGTGTGTGTGGGGGGGGGGGGGTGTATGTGTGTAACTGTGAGCTTGCATGTCTGTGTATATGCAATCTGTGTGTGTGTCTATGTGCATGGTGTGTATGTTTTTGAAACTCTGTGTGTGTATGCACTCTGTTTATGTGTGTGTGTGTGTGTGTGTGTGTGTGTGTGTGTGTGTGTGTGTGTGTGTGTGTGTGTGTGTATCCAGTCTTTGTGTGTGTATGTGTGTGTGCCCCGGTCTGTCCTTAGATGATCTGTGTTTCTCCTGACTTCACAGTTGGCCGCGATTCTCAGGAAACTCTCCTAGCACACTAATGACGTGTGTGTATTT
>CM050206.1:32406911-32411911 GCA_027475355.1 Coilia nasus
CACAATATGTGCTTCTCTGGTTTTATTTCCTTACTTTAAACGTTATTTAGAAAGCAGCACTGCACCTATAGTGCAACTTGACACTTTGATAAGGCCAGTGGAATATTTGACATCGTTCTAAATCATGTAGGTAGGCTGATCATTGTCAAAGCCTTTATTCACTCCCCGTACAAGAAAAACGAACGCGTTTTAACCCCTTCCATAAAGTTATGATAAACCCTACCTCTTTGCCAACAGTCACTTTGCCTACATCGGGTAAATAAATTATTAAATGTAGTGACTTATGGACCTCAGTTTTGCCTAGTGGCTTGTTGACTAGATTTACCAAACCAAGTAGGAAACACTGAATGACAAGAACGAGGTTACTATTTTTTTATAGCTCGAGTGGTCGACAGAAGACCGATTGAGGCTCTTCTTGCAGTAAGACTCCGACGAAGAAATCTAAAGCGATAGCTTGCTTCTTCCTATTAAGAACATAAAAGCTCCACCACTATTACCTACAACATGTTTGACTGGACAGCGTGACAACTTCAAAGGTATTTCAGTTTGTGTGTTTATGTAGGATAGTCAATGCCCTTGTAGTGCAGATCTGATATGATAACCCCACTATTGATAGCTTTCCAGCGTTTGTTTCATGCAGTTGTAAGCGAGTGGTAATATTTTGCAGACAGTCGCGGGGTTTTTGAGGTATTCCCTGTCAACACATGCATTGATAGCACAGTTGACATGAATTGTACAGCGGTGCCTATAGCTTTCAATGGGATTTTGGCTGAATACGCTCAGAATACGCGCAGAAAAATAGACTTGGTTTCTATTTTCTAGCTGCAGTCCGTATGAGACCATTCCCACCGCCACCGTGTTCTGAGCGTATATACGCTCAGAATACGCTCAGAACACGGTGGCGGTGGGAATGGTCTCATCCGCTAACGTGCATTCTAAATGAATACGCTCAGAATACGCTCAGAATACGGCCACGCGCTGAATACGCAGAGAGTTTGGTGTGAATGAGCCCTTAGATATACACGCAGATACATACACACAGACAGACAGGGCCAATATTATGGCTATCATCTCAGCTGAAAAAATTGACAGAAAATCTGAAGTCCTTTTAGTTATTTGAACATTGAATTGAGGAACATGTACTGCCGCTCCCGTTTTGCCATTTTGGTCCTTTGATGCATCAGTATAAATTTGAACATTGTCATGGAACAGTATATCGATATACTGCTGCACAGTCTGGTAAACACCTCCAGGTTTAACAACCTCCTTCGCCATATTTACTTGGGGAAAGCAAAAAAACCAAGGGGGAATGATAGGCCTGGCAGAAGTTTTACAAATAGCGATACCAGCTAACCCCATCTGACTTGCCTGCTGATTTCCCTCCCATCCAAAGCTATGCACAGAATGCCCATATTCCCAACAGTCTATAAGTACCCTTTTGGTGGGATGACTGTCATCGTGTCCCTGAAGCGATAACCAGTACATACTCGATAGTTGAAGCCTTCTGAGATCCAATGGCATCTCCCCTGCTTCCACCTGAATCGCTGGGATGGAGGAGCTCCTGAAGGCACCACAGCATACACGCAATGCTTTAGCTTGTACCCTATCCAGTTCAATAAGAGAAGTCTTGGTTGCTGAATTATACACTATGCATCCATAATCAAGGGCTGGTCTGATCAGTGCGGTATATATTCTTTTCAGAGACGAGCTTGTTGCCCCCCAGTCACTTCCTGCTAAACATTTCAGGATATTAACACCCTTCTTACATTTGTCTACTATCTTCTGTAAATGCACTTTAAATGAAAGTTTCACATCAAACCATACACCTACTGTAAGTACCTTATATTATCTACCTGTTTAAGTAGCTGCCCATACAATGTAAGGTCCACCTTAGGATTGGCCCTTTTTTTGGAGAAACAGATGACTTGCGTCTTTTCTACAGACAAATGTAAACCCCACTCATGAGACCATTTCTCTACTTGATTTATGGCAGCTTGCATCCTTCTCTTTAGGCTACAGATACTTTTGCCCCTCATCCATAAAGCCCCATCATCAGCATATAGGGCCCTGTGAATTCTGAGGTCTACATCATTAAACACGTCGTTAATCATAATATTAAACAAAATGGGGCTACACACACTCCCTTGTGGAGTTCCATTTTCAATCTTATATGTGCCAGAGTGACTTGCCCCAACTCTCACTTCTATAGTCCTATCATTCAAAAAGTCCTTAATCCAGTTATACATTTTCCCACCAATTCCCATTTGGTTCAACTTAATTAAAAGGCCCTCTTTCCATAACATATTGTAGGCCTTTTCTATGTCAAAGAAGATTGCCAATACCATCTCTTTGTTCACCTGAGCCTTCCTAATTTCATTTTCTAAAATAACAATTGGGTCCATGGTAGTACATCCATTCCTAAAACCACTCTGATGTGGAGAGAGGAGACCTCTCTTTTCAATCTCATACACCAGCCTCTTAGTTAACATCCTTTCCATCAATTTACACAGGTTTGATGTTAGAGCTTTTGGCCTATAGCTCTTAACCTCCGTTTTATCCTTGCCTGGCTTAGGTATAGGGACAATTATGGAGTGTTTCCAGCTGGATGGTAGCTGTCCCTGTTCCCACACCATATTATACAGTTTAAGTATTACACTCTTAGACATGTCAGATAGCTGTTCAATCAGTTTATAACCTACCCCATCTTTCCCTGGAGAAGTATTTTTGCACCAATGAGAGCTCTCTTCAGTTCGAATAATGTGAAATCCTTATCAAGGGCATTGTCACTGACTTCCTTCCTGCCCAGTAGGTCCACATTACCTTGTATCACCTGTTTCCTCCATTCTAACTCACCATTAGACAGATTGTGGGAGCTATGAACCTTTACAAAAGCTGCAGCAAGCATTTCTGCTTTTCCAATATTTGTTACTGCTTCAGATACACTGTCTTTAAGTACTGGCAAAGAGAAGCCCCTCCTTATTCCTCCCATCTTTCTGATCATGCCCCACACATCCTCAATTTTAGTATGTGATCCAATGGTGCCACAAAAGTCCCTCCAGTATTGTTTTTTAGTGTCTTTAATAATCCTTCTGGCTTTAGACTGAGCTTGTTTGTATGCTATTAGGTTATCAAAAGAATGATTTGATTTGATCTTCTTAAATGCTTTGTTTCTGGCCTTAACAGCTTCCTTACATTCATTTGTCCACCAAGGTACCATTTTCTTTTGCCTGTTGCCAGTAGATTTACCTGTGGTGTCCTCTGCAGTGTCATATTATATTTGTGATTACTGAGTTCTGCAGTGTCATATTATATTTGTGATTACTGAGTTCTGCAGTGTCATATTATATTTGTGATTACTGAGTTCTGCAGTGTCATATTATATTTGTGATTACTGAGTTCTGCAGTGTCATATTATATTTGTGATTACTGAGTTCAATTCCTCAACATCATTACCAGCATGTGACAGAGCCCCCATAAACTTGACATCTGCTTTCATGCTGTATAGTCCCCAATTGGCCCCTCTCATATTCCACCTAGGATGCAAATAGTCCTCCAAATGAACATTATTACCTTCTATCTTGACCCAGATAGGGAAGTGATCACTTCCCGAAGAAGTTTTAAGAACTTCCCACTGAGTAGTTCCCGCTACTTGCTCTGACACTATAGTGAGGTCTATGGCTGATTCCACCCCACGCAAAACATCAAACCTTGTCCCCCTTCCGTCATTCATGCACACTAATTTGCAATCATCCATAAACTCCTCAATTACCCGTCCATTATCATTCGTTCTACTACTTCCCCATAATGTGTTGTGTGCATTAAAATCCCCACAGAGTATCAATCTACTGCTCCCTTGCCTGCAGATTTCCCCAAGTAACTCTCTTGTAATTTTTAAACATGGATTATAAAAATTAACCACTTCAAACTTTAAGTCCCCAGCCCACACTTCAGTCCCAATAACTTCAATTTCTGTATTTAAACACAAAGATTTATAGCTAAGACCCTGTTGGATAAACATAGCTACTCCTCCTCCTGCACCTGCCTCTCTGTCCTTCCGTATAGCTGTGTATCCAAATATCCTAAAATCCAGAGATGGTTTCAACCAGGTTTCCTGCACACATATAATGTTTGGTTTATCATGCTGCTTTTCAATAAAATACTTGAGCTCTTGGCCATTTGCTATTAAATTCTGGCGTTCCATTGCAGTATGGACAGTGCCATCATGATCCACCACCACATGACTGCTGATTATCAACCTTTGCTGTTAGTATTTCATGGATTGTTTCAATGGATAGATCTTCTATACCTAGATATTTCTTAGCTGCTCTTATGATAATATGAGTTTTTTGTGTCCTACTTTCTACTGTTGCTGAGCAGTTAATACATTCCACTACAAATGCAACAATTTTCCGTTTGTCGGCAATCAGGGTGTTCTCGTTAAATTGCCTAGGGGGTTGTGCAAAAGGCTGTGGTGAAGGCTGGGGGGCAGTAACTTGGCCTACTCGGGCGACAGGTTTTGCTGTACTGTTCACTTTCTTAATAGCCTCAGCGTACGTTAATTTCTCCTTCACTCTCACATTTTGAACTTGCACGGCTTTTTTATGTTCCACGCAACCTTTGTAAGCAGCACTATGCTCCCCCCCACAATTACAGCACTTCGCTTTGGTTCCCTCAGCACATTGTCCATATTCGTGTTCACCTCCACATTTTGCGCAGCGGGGCTTAGCCCTACACATTGCGGCAATGTGTCCGAATCTTTGACATTTGTAACATCTCATTGGAGGAGGAATATACAGTCTGACGCTATAACTGACATCCAATCTTGATCCTATATGGTAAATGGTCTTCATCCATAACTAACATAACGGACAGACTTGCGCTTTTGACTCCATTTCTTGTGACGGACAGCCGTTTCACTTTAACAACTCGTGCACCCCTCACATTAGTTTTAATCTCCTCTTCAGACATTTCAGTCGATACACCTGAAATCACCCCAACGA
>CM050206.1:32416911-32444411 GCA_027475355.1 Coilia nasus
TGTGGATTATTTAATTTCCCTGGGATTTGTTCTGATGTGGCCTGATGAAACCGTATACCCTTTTAGTGCTTTTAAGGCAGAGAGACACCGATGCTCAGTTCCTGGTTTAGTTGTTGCGATCACAACATAGGTTTTTTCTTATTTGCTACGCTTCCGTCATATGACCATTACCCTTTGACTTGTACATGACTTGTCTTACCTTTGGCGTTTGATGTATAATGACTGCACAAGGTCTCTCCTGTTTGGGGCCACACACACACACATGCACTGTGCCCTTGACTGGTCACATGCTACTGATTGCCAGGCCTCTCAGAGAGGGAGAAGAGAGGGATAGAGGCAAAACGGGAAAGAGAGGGAGAAGAGAGGGATAGAGGCAAAACGGGAAAGAGGGGGAGAGAGAAAATAGGAAAAGAGGAATACATGCTCTGAATGTGAATGCTTTTCAGGGTTACACTTCATTTGAAGGTAAGGGTGACATAAGACTGTCATATACATACCATGACACATGTCATGCACACTTTATTAAAGTTCATGGCTGTTGTCATAAAGTGTCATTTGTTTTTTGTAATATCAAGTTGACATTATTTTCGGTGTCCTCATAATTACAAAATGACATTGACAAATGTCTTTGCCATGACAACTTGACATTAGCCAACAAAATTCCAGTTGAGAGAATCAGCTGAAATCAAAAACGTTGTGATGTACTGCAAATGTAGTCCCAGTCTGCCCTTGGGCAGAACCTGCCTTTGCTTTGTGTGTCCGACAGTAAAGAGGTAGTTCTCTAATTCATGTTTAGATTGTATGGCCCAGTAACAATCTTAATGTCTTTTTTCTTTCTCTTTCTCCCTCTCTCTGCTCCTCCCTGCTCTCTTACACACACTCTCTTTCTTTCTTTCTTTCTTTCTTTCTTTCTTTCTTTCTTTCTTTCTTTCTTTCTTTCTTTCTTTCTTTCTTTCTTTCTTTCTTTCTTTCTTTCTTTCTTTCTTTCTTTCTGTCTCTTTTTCTTTCTTTCTGTCTCTTTTTCTGTCTCTTTTCTCTCTCTGTCTCTCTTTCTGTCTGCATCTCTTCTTTCTCTCTCTATCTATATCTCTTCTCTCTCTCTTTTTCTCTCTCTTTCTCACATTTTGTGTTACACCCTTAATGGTCCCCTCCCTTTTTTCTGTCTCCCATTCACTCTGTTTCTCTTGTCCTCTTTCTCCCTTTGTCTCACTCCATCCATCCCACTCTTCCTTTTTTCTTTCTCCTCTGTGCATCGCCATGGTAAACAGCCTCATCCCTCCTTGAGGATTCCACTTTAGAACTCTCGTTAAGGCCTTCATTAAGACCCTCGTTAAGGCCTTTGTTACATTACATTACATTACACTTAGCAGACGCCTTTATCCAAAGCGACACACAAAAGGAGGACATAATAGCTAACAGAGGTGTAGAGAACATTGAAGGTACCTGTGGTTAGTAGAAATTATTTTTTTCAGGAAGGAAAGCAGTCTCGGAAGAGAAGGGTCTTCACGACCTTTTTGAAGGTCGAGAGGGATATTGCTGTTCTTGTAGCGCTTTGTCTTAGGAGAGGGTACGTTAAGGCTCCTGAGTGTTATGTGTGGTTATGGTTAGAGTGTCCGGTCAGGTGACGACACACCCCTGTTGCTCTCGTAAGTATGACGTGTCCTGCAGGGGAGGAGCCATCAGTGTGAATAATTGAGATGGCAGTCAGGTTTGTCTTACAGCTGTGTGTGTGTGTGTGTGTGTGTGTGTGTGTGTGTGTGTGTGTGTGTGTGTGTGTGTGTGTGTGTGTGTGTGTGTGTGTGTGTGTGTTTGGCAGCAGTACCAGTGTAGCTCTCAGTGCTAACAGAGGTGTACAACTACAGTTACAAGGGTGTGCACAAAACAACTCCATACAAGCAGGATTAGTGTTGATTCTGTGTCAGCAATAGTGTCGAGTTCGTCAGTGTTCAGACCACATGCATACACGCACCTACACAGGCGCGCACTCACACACACACACAGACACACACACACACAAACAAACCCATACACACGACCCCTGCACAATAGTGTGTATATCTCACCCAATCACACAGGAACACACACCTGTAGTGTAGTTGACAAGCTCAATGAGGCATGACACACACACACCGCAGCTACTGGCACGCGGCTATCATCTATCAGCCGGCTGACTGCAGGCCCTGATGCGGGCCAGTTATGGCTCTGTGACAGAAATGACACACACACACACACACAACACACACACACACACACACACACACAACACACCAGGGATTAAAACTAGCGACGTCCCGTCGTCCCGGGGACGTAATATATTGTTATTCGGGAGGATCAATATTCTAACTCAGGCCGACCTCGGGACGACCTCGGGACGACGGAAAATTTGGCCAACTACATTTTTCTATTTAAAAATTTTCATCACATTTGCAAACCAGAATGGTGGTCGGTGGGAAACAATTTATGTGAAAACGTAAATGGAACAGGACTGGCTGGCGCGCTCGCGTTTATATTGTTCTGTGAGTCAAGTGGCAACAATGTTGCAGCCTGTTGAGCTCGCACTGCTTACTGCTAGAGCTCGGATGACACGAAGCTGACTGTCACTTCAACTACTCAATACGATGTTGCGCTAACGATGTCAGGAAGATAGGAAGCTAAGAAACTGTGGGAATTGTGGTAGAAAGATACTTTGATAATGATTAATACTTTAACCTCCCACAAATTCAAACATGTCTACACATCCTCTGAAATTATTATGTTAAGCGATTCCATCACCTAGCCTACTCTAACTGGAATCGTCTGCTAACTAGCATCGTCTGCTAGCTAGCTAACGCAAATAGCCAGTCGTTGTACTGTTGAAACAATGTAATAACACACCGAAACTGTCTACTCATCACGCCGAGATTATTGGTTATCATACTCAACGTTTCTGGTTGTGGTGGCGAAAGTAATTACCCACAAGTTATCCACCATCAACAAAACAGGTAGACTGTCAAACCAATGACTACCAATGACTCTACTCGCTCAGCACAGAATGTATTGACTAGAGATGCGCCGAAACGAACATTTGTGGCCGAAGCTAAATAAAAATTAAACGCTTGGCCGAATGCCGAAACCGAATAGTGGATAAACCCACAACAAATGAATTACTGTCCTTTTGGAACAAGTACTTGGCCAAAGTAGATAGGCTAATAATGTAAACACCAGCACCGCCAGCCACAGTTCTGTGACTGAGGGTGTTGATTGTTGTACCTAAACAAATCTAGTTTTGAATAAATGTATTTATTGCCATCAACATAATGTAATGTGTATTGTGTTTTTATTATATTATATAAAAAAAATTCGGGACGATTCGGGACGGTTCAAAATGATTTTCGGGACACTTATGGGACGATGGTGAAAAAAGTTTATTTTAATCCCTGCAACACACACACACACCTACACACACACGGGCCATCTCACACATGTGGCCTCCTGATGTGTAGCATCCCAGCCTCAGGCTCTGTTTGAAGTGGCACGGTGACGTCATTGTGGTCACCGTGGTAACCTCGGCAGGCAAAGGCCATCATCACACAAATCACGGGGTCACGCACTCAGCTGGCCCGGAAGTGCCTTGTGGTCCATATGCTAAGCCTTTCAGAGCGTTAAATATTAATGCACTAACGGTAGCGCTTCCCCTCTCCTTAGTCCTTAGTCCCTTAGCCCTGTGTGCGTGAGAGCAGAGCGACGAGGGGTGTGTCAGGCTGAATGATGTCATCTCTCATTAGGGTTTGTGGGTATAAGGTCATTGGGTTGCCTCCGTTTGAAAGTGATCAACAGGATCTGTGATTCTTGAGTGTTCCTCGCAGTGCTGTTCGTCACAGTGCTGTTTGCTACGGTTGCACTAACATCAGAGTCTTACGAGCGAGAGAAACCTCTCCGCTTGCTGTCGGCTGGGCATGTCTGTCTCTGGGCGAAGACCCACTGGTGGCAGAGGTTGCTGTAAAAGTGCACGCTGCCCTCATCCTCACTTGCAACTTCCGTGTTGTGTCAGCCATGAAGAAAAGACTTGTGAACTATGTCTGACCTACCTAACAGGCAGAGCAAAAGTTGCTTGTCTGGTGGTGTTTGAAACACATAGCATGTCATCACTTTGTCTGTATCATTGGTTGCCTGTCTAACTGAGGCTTAGTAGGGAAGTCATAAAGGTTGGCGTGTTGGTGTTTTTTAAACTTTCACCTTTGACCCCTAATGTGTGTCTCAGTTTCTCGCAGGAGCCCTGGAGCACAGCGACTCGTCCGTCCGCGAAACGGCCGTCAAGATCGTCTTCACCCTGTACGGTCTCCACGGAGACGCGGTGCTGAGCTACCTCCCGCCCAACGATGCCAGCACACGCAAGAACGTCCTGTACAAGAACATCTTCGACGGGCTCGCCAAGATGGGCGGCCACACCTCAGACGCACAGGTACCCGCCCTGCACCCACACAGTCTGACCCGTTGGGTTCTGATAATCGGCCACACCTCGGACGCACAGGTACCCGCCCTGCACCCACACAGTCCGACCCGTTGGGTTCTGATGATCGGCCACACCTCAGACGCACAGGTACCCGCCCTGCAACCACACAGTCTGACCCGTTGGGTTCTGATAATCGGCCACACCTCAGACGCACAGGTACCCGCCCTGCACCCACACAGTCCGACCCGTTGGGGTACTCCGATAGACGAATCACACTGAGTTCAGACCCGTTGGGGTGTTCTGATAGACGGATCACACTGAGTTCAGACCCGTTGGGGTGTTGTGATAGCCGAATCACACTGAGTTCAGACCCGTTGGGGTGTTCTGATAGACGAATCACACTGAGTTCAGACCCGTTGGGGTGTTCTGATGGAACGCTGAGTTCAGCACTCCTTTCAAGTGTTAGCTGCTAGCTTGCTAGCTTAGACTGAGCTCACAGCGCATCCTCCAACCCATCACACATCACACAGTTTCATGTTGTTTTACTGATGTGTGTAGAAAAAAAAATGTAAGCGTTACTGAAATGTATTAGTGGCTGTACATGGTAAAATGTTGCAGGCTGGTAAAACAATATTTTGGTAATACCTGGTTCAAATAAACATATTTGATGGGCAATTTCGTATAACCTGAGGTTGTATGTCGACTGTAGTGTTGGATTATATCGACATTACTCCGACTGTGTCAGGGCAGGAGTGTGACAGGCTGTGTTCAAGGGACCCTCCTCCTACATTCCTTTGAGATTCCCTCACACACACTCTCTCTGTCTGGCTACCTCTGTCTCATTCATTCACACACACACACACATACTCACACACACACACACACACACACACACACACACATACTCACAAGCAAACAAATACACAAACACACACACACATACAAGCAAACAAACGCACAAATGCACACACACACACACAGACACATGCACACACACACATACTCACAAGCAAACGAACACACACACACACACACACACATGCACACATACACACACACATGCACACACACATATAACCATACTCACAAGCAAACAAACGCACACACACACACAGACACATGCACACACATGCACACACACACATACTCACAAGCAAACGAACACACAAACACACACACACACACACAGACACACGCACACACACACATACACATACTCACAAGCAAACAAACACGCACACACACACGCGCACACACACACACACACACAGAGTGACATACAACATGACGGTGTCTCTATGTAATTTCCTCCCAAATTGCCTCCTCTCCCTTCCACAGCGGAATGAGATCTCACTCCACTAAAACATCATAAAATATGTGCCTCTGGTGTGTGTGTGTGTCTGTGTCTGTGTCATATTTTTGTGTGTTTACTTGTGTTTTCTTGTGTTTTCGTGTGTTTACTTGTGTTTTCGTGTGTTGGTAAGGTGTGTGCAGGTTTAGGTAATCTGTGTGTGTGTGTGTGTGTGTGTGTGTGTGTGTGTGTGTGTGTGTGTGTGTGTGTGTGTGTGTGTGTGTGTGTGTGTGTGTGTGTGTGTGTGTGTTCACATCTCAGATATGACCTAAGTGCCACACCTCACACTGGCTAGTCACACTCAGCTCATAGACATGAGCGAACCACCAGACTCTCTGCCCCTCCACCCTTCACTCTCTCACCCTCTCTTTCTCCCCCACCCCTCTCTCTCACCCCCACCCCTCTCTCACACCCCCCTTTCTCTCTCACCCCCCCCCCCTGCCTCACCACGGTTCCTCTCCTCCACCCCCTACTCTCACTTCTCCTAGTGTCTGGCTCTCTTTTTTACTCTTCTTAATCTGTCTGTCTGTCTGTCTGTCTGTCTGTCTGTCTGTCTGTCTGTCTGTCTGTCTGTCTGTCTGTCTGTCTGTCTGTGTGTACAAGTGTATTGGAGGCTGTCTGTCTGTCTGTATGTCTGTCTGTCTGTGTGTCCATGTGTATTGGCGACTGTCTTTATCCACAGCTAAATCAGAGTGCCGTGCTAGTGTGTGTTTATCAGGTCTCTGGCTAAACAGATAGTTATGTGTGTGTTCAACAGATCTCTGAGTAAATGTGTACGTATGTGTGTGTTCATGAGAGCTCTGGGAAAATGTATAGGTGTGTGTGTGTTCAGCAGATCTTTAGTTAAACATATAGGTATGTGTTTGTTCATGAGAGCTCTGGGAAAATGTATAGGTGTGTGTGTTCAGCAGATCTTTAGTTAAACATATAGGTATGTGTGTGTTCATGAGAGCTCTGGGAAAATGTATAGGTGTGTGTGTGTTCAGCAGATCTTTAGTTAAACATATAGGTATGTGTGTGTTCATGAGAGCTCTGGGAAACTGTATAGGTGTGTGTGTGTTCAGCAGATCTTTAGTGAAACATATAGGTATGTGTGTGTTCATGAGAGCTCTGGGAAAATGTATAGGTGTGTGTGTGTTCAGCAGATCTTTAGTTAAACATATAGGTATGTGTGTGTTCATGAGAGCTCTGGGAAAATGTATAGGTGTGTGTGTGTTCAGCAGATCTTTAGTTAAACATATAGGTATGTGTGTGTTCATGAGAGCTCTGGGTGTGTGGATGATGTGTTTTATGTTCGGTCAAGATGGCTGATTCACTCAGCTTGCAGTTTCTAAAAGTCTCTTTTGGTCTTCTTTTTTCTGTCCATCCCTCTCTCTTCCTCTTTTACTCTGTCTCTCTCTCTCTCTCTCTCTCTCTCTCTCTCTCTCTCTCTCTCTCTCTCTCTCTCTCTCTTCTCTCTCTCTCTCTCTCTGTCTCTCTCTCTCTCTGTCTCTTTCTCTCTCTCTCTCTCTCTCTCTCTCCTAATTTCCCCTTTTCTCACACAACCTCTTTCCCTGTGTCTCCCCCCCCCATCTCTCTCTCTCTCCCTCTCTTCTCTCTCTCTCTCTCTCCCTCTCTCCTCTCTCTCTCCCTCTCTTTCTCTCTCCCTCTATCCCCAGACCCCCCAGAAGGAGGGAGTGGAGCAGAAGGCGGAGAAGGAGCGGGAGGAGATCCGAAGCCTGCAGGAGCAGTTGGCTGCACTGAAGGAGATCAGCGTAAGATAGAGACCTCCACCTGTGACCCCTGTGACCTCTGACCCCTCATGACTTTCCCCATGACCTCTCATGACCTCTGATGACCCCTCACGACCTTCCCCATGACCCCCTGGCCCACCTTACATCCTCTTAAAGCAACACTAAAGCACTTTTCATCTTTGGTGGCCCTACTGGTTGGAAGCGGAATTGTCTTTCTTATGTCTCATTTGACCTACAGATCGGAGTGACTCGCTTCTGCAAACTTGCATAGTGCAGTTATAGCCCGTGGGGGGACGCAAAGCGAATTCAGAAGTGTTATTCACCCTGTAACGAGTTGATAAACCACTGAAATGATTTTGGAAACATTATTTAAGGGTAAAATAAATACTTAGTGTTGCTTTAAGGCTCTCTGTGATGTCACCTCATCATATGAGAAGACCTGCTAAAACTTTGTTTGAAGGTGTCATAAAAGTCACATGAGCATGTTATAAACCTGACATGACACATGTCACGAACATTAATAACAATTTATATTTATGACTGTTGCCATTAAGTGTCATTCAGTTTTGTAATGTTAAGTTGATATATTTCGGGATGCAGACGTTGCAAAAGCCAAATGACACTTTATGGCAACAATCATCAACATGAATGAAGTGTCATTAATGTTCATGATATGTGTCATGTCATGTTTATAAAAAGCTGATATTACCCTTATGTAGACACCTTGAAATAAAATGTTACCGAGGACATTAGTGCATGTCAGACATTCAGTCATGCTTGTATTCTGGTTTATGGTCACATGGTCTGGTTTATAGGTACTAACTTTAGTTTCCCAAAAACGACAAATTACCACACAAAGCATTGTTAGAAAGATACTAGGCTGGAGTCAACTGCAGAGTGTATGTTGTATTTCTGATGGTCTGTTTGTATATCATACAGAGGCAGTTCAATGTGCTTAACAAAAATAAAAGCAAAGAATGGTGTGTAAAAGCATAAAAGATAGAGTAAGTGTAAATTGTTAGATAGAGTGTAGGTTGTATTTGTGGTAGTGTGCTGGAGTCAGCAGCAGGGTGCGTGTTGAAAGTCTGTGTGTGCTGTATGGTGTGTGTGTGTCGTGACAGAGGTGTCTCTGTCCGTGCCTCCAGGAGAAGGGGAAGGAGAACTCGCGGACGCAGGACAGGAAGGCAGAGAAGCCGACTAAAGCAGGTCGGTGCTACCTCATGTCCACACAACCCGGTTTTGTGCTAGAGAACTGGACCTCGTCTGGACCGGAGCTTAAAGGAACACTCCAGTCTTTTGGGGGAAATATGCTCGTTTTCCCCCAGCTCCCTTGGGTTGTATTCACTCCTGCCTTGTTTGGTTCGTTTAAAACGAACTCAAGTTCGTTTGCTCCCTTGGTTCGGACCTTTTGTGCTGGTGTGAATGCAAACCACTGAAATCTGTTCCAAAGACCAAGCTGAAGAACTCTGGTGCATGGTTCATTTGATGTTTAAAAGCAGCCTTAGGGGTCATTTCCACCAAACACTCTCTGTATACAGCGCGTAGACAGCAAGTGCCTGTATTCATTTAGAATGCACGTAACAGACTAGACCATTTCCACCGAACGCGTGATATTGTACACAGTTACGTGCTGTACACATTCGTCGGTGGAAATGAGGCCTTAGAGTTAAACAGTTGAGTTGTATCATTTTGGAATCCATTGAGCCGATCTGTGGATCTGGCAGGAGGATCTCTGAATCTGGCCAGAGCACTTTAGCTATTAGCTTAGCATAATTCACTGAATCGGATGAGACCAGTAGCATGCTAAAAAGTGGAGCGTTCTATTCCTTTAACACAACCGGCTCTCGTCTGGCACGGGGCCCACCTCACCCGTCCCCTGCACTGTCATCTGCCCCCCAGCGCTCGCCCCTGCCTTCCTGCCCCCGTGCGCACACATGTAATTACCCCACCTCCACCCCTGAGCCCCGCCATCCTCTCATCCCCACCGTGTCATTACAGCTGACACACCTCCGGAGCTCCACACCGCCAGCTGTTGGCTCGGCCTTTGAAGATTCCCACAGCCATGCTGCAGGGAAAGCCTTTTCCACTTCAAACCAGCCCTGAACTATGTTATAGCATGCTAAAGCTTTCGTACTAAAGTCAACCCTGAACTATGTTATAGCATGCTAAAGCTTTCGTACTAAAGTCAACCCTGAACTATGTTATAGCATATCTAAAGCTTTCCTACTAAAATCAACCCTGAACTATGTTATAGCATGCTAAAGCTTTCCTACTAAAGTCAACCCTGAACTATGTTATAGCATGCTAAAGCTTTCCTACTAAAGTCAGCCCTGAACTATGTTATAGCATGCTAAAGCTTTCCTACTAAAGTCAGCCCTGAACTATGTTATAGCATGCTAAATTCCTCCTACTGGAGTCAGCCCTGAACTATGTTATAGCATGCTAAAGTTTTCCTATTAAAGTCAACTCTGAACTATGTTATAGCATGCTAAATTTCTCCTACTGGAGTCAGCCATAAAGCTATGCTAAAACATGCAAAAATGTTCCTACTGTACTTACAGTAAGCTAGCCCTAAGCTATGCTAACACTTACCAAAGTTACTGTTTCTGCTGTAAGCTCAGAGGTAGCCTAAAACTTTCCTACTGTGTAGTTGTGTCTACTGAAGTAATAAAATACACTACTGGACATAAAATATGTTAAAACCTGCTAAAGCTTTTCTACTGGACTCTGCTCTGAGCTATGCTCAAACATGCATGCTACAGCCAGGCAGAGGGCAGATAAAACTTGCAGTGGCGGTAATGCTAACAAGGCTATCCATAACTTTTCAATCAGGTGCTGATGTTATTCCATGATACGTTCTCATTTGCTTTTATGGTTCCTTGTCAAAAGTAATGCAAAGTGTGTGTGTGTGTGTGTGTGTGTGTGTGTGTGTGTGTGTGTGTGTGTCTGTGTGTGTGTGTGTGTGTGCGCTCTTAGGGCAAGTGTGTGTGTCTGTGTGCATGTTTGTGTCTGTCGCGGTGACTATAAAAGTGTGTGTTTGTGTGTGTATATGTGTGTGTGTTGTGTGTGTTTGTGTGTGTGTATGTGTGTTTGTGTGTGTGTATGTGTGTTAGTCTGACAGTGTTGTGTGTGTGTGTTAGTCTGACAGTGTTTTGTGTGTGTGTGTATGTGTATTAGTCTGACAGTGCTGTGTGTGTGTGTGTGTGTGTGTGTGTGTTAGTCTGACAGTGTTGTGTGTGTGTGTGTGTATGTGTGTTAGTCTGACAGTGTTGTGTGTGTGTGTGTGTGTGTGTATGTGTGTGTGTGTGTGTGTGTGTGTGTGTATTTGTGTTAGTCTGACAGTGTTGTGTGTGTGTGCAGGAGGGAAGAAGGCGGCCCAGAGCACTGCAGCAGGAGCGGAGGGAGCCCAGCCAGCTACCGCGGCAACCAGCTACCTCGACAAGTCAGTACCACTGCAGCAGTTCACTTTCAACCCATGTTTAAACCCTAGATCTGTACAAACACACACACACACACACACACACACACACACACACACACACACACACACACACACACACACACACTCTACTGGCTAGAGATGTGCAGTCATCACCATTTCCCTCATGCTAAACCAGGGCTTTCTCTCAGAACTAAACATCTTCATACTGAATCAACCTTACCTAATGTCAAAACAGGGCTTCCCCGCAGTATCTTTGACACTGCATCAGGGTTACCTAATGTCAGACTGGGCTCCCCGCAGGACTAAGTATCTTTGACACTGAATCAACCTTACCTAATGTCAGACAGGGCTTCCCCACAGGACTAAGTATCTTTGACACTGAATCAACCTTACCTAATGTCAGACAGGGCTTCCCCGCAGGACTAAGTATCTTTGACACTGAATCAACCTTACCTAATGTCAAAACAAGGCTTTCCCGCAGGACTAAGTATCTTTGACACTGCTGTGAAGTAAATAAGTAAAGTATACTGTATTGTCCCCAAGGGGAAATTTGTCTTGGGTTTCATAGTCACTGCATCACAGACATACACAGCTCATGCAGTACATAACTAAAACCCAACAGCATCACATACAGCACCACAACACCACAGTAACACCAAAACACAACTCAGTCAGAACTGTGCGCTGTTATAAGCAAGATAGCCTGGTATCTGTTGTTGGGCATCTTTATAGCAGCTGGTATAAAGGAGTTTTTATATTTATTTCATCTGCAGTTTGGTGTCCTAAAACATCTACCCGAGGTTAGCTGAGCTAATTCCTCATGCAGGAATTGTGTGTGGGGTCTGGAGTGTGTACAATCTTCAGCGCCTCCCTGAGCACTGATAGCACCCTCTTTACTCATGCACAACCAGGGCTTTTCTTCAGGCCTGGGCCCCTGTGACTAGCATTGATACCCCCTCTCCCTTGTGTGAAACCAGGCCTTGCTCTCAGGGCTGGGCCCCTGTCACTAGACTCAATACATTTAGGAGTTATAACAACAGGGATGTTCAACAGAGGACATCAGCACTTTATAAATAGGGCTTAGCCACAAAAAAGGAACTGTAACAACTTTTAGACATGTGTTAAAACTGTCAGAAATGGTGTTGTTTCTTGTTTTGAAGTTAGCTTCTTTTGAAGTTAGACAGGAGAAGTGAAACTAAAACTAAACAGCTACAACTAAACTAAAGCTTGGAAGGCATACATTAATTGTTTTATTGTAAGCTTATTATGTCACATTTCAGTTTAAACATACATTTAACTAAATGCACTGGTATGTGTGTTGTGTGTGTTTTCAGTCTGTGTATATTCTGCGGGGAGAAGGACGAGAGCTTTACGGAGGATGGGCTGGACCTACACTACTGGAAGCACTGTCCCATGCTCAAACGCTGCGTTCAATGCAGACAGGTACGTCAGTAATGTCCCATGCTCAAACGCTGCGTTCAGTGCAGACAGGTACGTCAGTAATGTCCCATGCTCAAACGCTGCGTTCAATGCAGACAGGTACATCAGTAATGTCCCATGCTCAAACGCTGCGTTCAATGCAGACAGGTACGTCAGTAATGTCCCATGCTCAAACGCTGCGTTCAATGCAGACAGGTACATAAACACTGTCCCATGCTCAAACGCTGCGTTCAGTGCAGACAGGTACGTCAGTAATGTCCCATGCTCAAACGCTGCGTTCAATGCAGACAGGTACATCAGTAATGTCCCATGCTCAAACGCTGCGTTCAATGCAGACAGGTACGTCAGTAATGTCCCATGCTCAAACGCTGCGTTCAGTGCAGACAGGTACGTCAGTAATGTCCCATGCTCAAACGCTGCGTTCAATGCAGACAGGTACGTCAGTAATGTCCCATGCTCAAACGCTGCGTTCAGTGCAGACAGGTACGTCAGTAATGTCCCATGCTCAAACGCTGCGTTCAATGCAGACAGGTACATCAGTAATGTCCCATGCTCAAACGCTGCGTTCAATGCAGACAGGTACGTCAGTAATGTCCCATGCTCAAACGCTGCGTTCAATGCAGACAGGTACATAAACACTGTCCCATGCTCAAACGCTGCGTTCAATGCAGACAGGTACGTCAGTAATGTCCCATGCTCAAACGCTGCGTTCAATGCAGACAGGTACGTCAGTAATGTCCCATGCTCAAACGCTGCGTTCAATGCAGACAGGTACGTCAGTAATGTCCCATGCTCAAACGCTGCGTTCAATGCAGACAGGTACGTCAGTAATGTCCCATGCTCAAACGCTGCGTTCAATGCAGACAGGTACGTCAGTAATGTCCCATGCTCAAACGCTGCGTTCAATGCAGACAGGTACGTCAGTAATGTCCCATGCTCAAACGCTGCGTTCAATGCAGACAGGTACGTCAGTAATGTCCCATGCTCAAACGCTGCATTCAATGCAGACAGGTACGTCAGTAATGTCCCATGCTCAAACGCTGCGTTCAGTGCAGACAGGTACATAAACACTGTCCATGCTCAAACGCTGCGTTCAATGCAGACAGGTACATAAACACTGTCCATGCTCAAAGGTGCTGGAGAATCTGTTGTGTTATGTGTTACTGAGCCTCAAAGTGTGTGATTTGTTACTGAGTCTGTTGTGTTGCTTGTGACTGAGCCTGTTGTGTGTTACTGAATGTTAAAGTGTGTGTTGTGTGGTGTGTTACAGAGCCTTAATGCATGTGTTGTGTGGTGTGTTACCAAGCCTTAAAGTGTGTGTGTGGTGTGCTCCCTCTCTGGTGATGGAGATCTCCAGCCTTAAAGTGTGTGTTGTGTGTGATGTTACCGAGCCTTAAAGTGTGTGTTGTGTGGTGTGTTACCGAGCCTTAAAGTGTGTGTTGTGTGGTGTGTTACCAAGCCTTAAAGTGTGTGTTGTGTGTGGTGTGTTGTGTGTGTGTGTGTGGTGTTCCCTCTCAGGTGGTGGAGATCTCCAGCCTGACCGACCACCTGCTGATGGAGTGTGAGAGCAAAGGTGTGTTCATGCAGTGTGCACGCTGCTCTGAGGCCGTACACAAGGACCAGCTGGGTGACCACGCTCAGAGCCCTACATGCAAACGTAAGTGTGTGTGTGTGTGTGTGTGTGTTCATGCAGTGTGCGTGCTGCTCTGAGGCTGTTCACAAGGACCAGCTGGGCGACCACGCTCAGAGCCCTACCTGCAAACGTAAGTGTGTGTGTGTGTGTGTGTGTGCGCGTGTGCGTGTGTGCGTGTGTGTTTGCTGCTCCGAGGCCATACACAAGGACCAGCTGGGCGACCACGCTCAGAGCCCTACCTGCAAACGTGTGTGTGTGTGTGTGTGTGTGTAGAGTAGAGTAGAGTAGAGTAGAGTTACTTTATTGATCTTGAAGGAAATTAAGGTGTGTGTGTGTATAGGCGTCCAGGCATATTTGTGTATGTGTGTGTATTTGCATGTGCAGAGTGTGAATTCATGCATGTGTGAGTGGGCGTGTGTGTTTATGTGTGTCTGTTTGTGTTTGCTTGTGTGTGTGTGTGTGTGTGTGTGTGTGTGTGTGCTTGTGTGTGCTTGTGTGTGCGTGTGTGCGTGTGTGTGTGTGTGTGTGTGTGTGTGTGTGTGTTGGACGCTATGCACACAGAGATTTCCATAAAGCAGAATGACCTGAATACCCATTCCAATGAAGCCATAAAGTAGGTGACAAATAACCATTAACCCATAAAAAAAAATCATTTACTTGTCCACACATCATTAAGGCCTTGTTAGGTGTCTATACGGAGGAGGAGAGGGAGGGAGGAGGAGAGGAGGAGAGAAGGAGAAGAGAGGAGAGAGGAGAAAAGAAAGAGAGGAGAGGAAGGAGAAGAGGAGAGGAAGGGGGAAAGGGAGGCGGAGGAAAGGGAGGAAGTTGTAAGGGGATTGTTGTTGGGTGTCCATACAGAGGAGAGGAGGAGGAGAGAGAGAGAGGAGGAGGAGAAGATGAGAGGAGAGGAGGAGGAGAGGGAGGAGAGAGGAGGAGAGGGAGAGGGAAGAGAAGGAGAGGGAGGAGAGAGGAGGAGGAGGAGAGGGAGGAGAGAAGGAGGAGAGAGGAGGAGGAGGAGAGAGGAGGAGAGGGAGGAGAGAAGGAGGAGAGAGGAGGAGGAGGAGAGAGGAGGAGAGGGAGGAGAGGGAGGAGAGAGGAGGAGGAGGAGAGAGGAGGAGAGGAGAGGAGAGGGAGGAGAGAGGAGGAGGAGGAGAGAGGAGGAGAGGGAGGAGAGAGGAGGAGGAGGAGGAGAGAGGAGAAGAGGAAGGAGAGAAGGAGGAGGAGGAGAGGAGGACGAGATGGTCCACATATCAGACCTGTTGGTCATAGGGGCGAATACTGCAGCAGTGGGGAGAGGAGTCTGTGGGGTTGGACCCTGCTATCATACAGAAAAAAACGTTGACCACACATCATTAACGCCTTCACAAACACGTCTGAGCCTTTCACACAGTCAGCAGTCAGGCGTATAACTGCTTCTGTCTACGCATGCAAAGGCTTCCTCAGCCCACACATGCCTGGGTCTGTGTCAGAGACCACACCATAAAGGAAGTCGTTTACATGTGTGTGCCCTCACAGACGTGTGTCTGAGTGTCGGCCCCTGTAGACACAGACTACGCGCTTGTTTGAGTGGCTGGCTTAAAGCAATGCTTTCTGGACTTGAAATGGTGACGTTTTTGGCTCTCGTCCGAACATCACTGAATCACATGGGTGGGTACAGTGTGGGACGGTGACGTACAGACGAGACTGTCCAAAAACGCCACTATTTCAGTCCCAGAATGCATTGCTTTAAGCCAGCCACTCAGCCAGCCAATCATTTCAAACAAGCCCTCTAATTCCTGCTCTCAGTACTCGCACACATATCTGATGTATGTACATTGCTAAACCTACCGCCTGAAGTATGTACATTGCTAAACCTACCGCCACATGTATGTACATCAGTAAACCTACCGCCTGAAGGCTTGTGCTTCCTGTCAGCAGTGCTGGTTTCTTGGCTTACGCACATAGCACAGAGCTACAACAGACACAGGAACAGACACACTACACAGGTTGATTCCAAAGGTGTGCCAAGCCTTATGGGAAGGTTTCAGACTGAAGTTTGTTGTGATTTCATCCCAGGAACAGTGAAAGAATGTTGCTAAGGATTTCAGGTGAATTTGGAACTTAGGGGAGTCTAGTTTCACGCCTGCACTGTCCATGAACACTGCACACAGTTATTGAACTGTTGTCATATGACGTGTGTGTGTGTGTGTGTGTGTGTGTGTGTGTGTGTGTGTGTGTGTGTGTGTGACCAGCAGTAGTGTTTTAACAGGGCAGCAGTGCAGGTGGAGAGTGTGTGTGTGGAAAGCGTATCAGAGAGCGCACTCCCAGGACAGTGTCGATTTACCCTGCAGCATGTGTTGACAACCAGAACATTTTAGGATTGATTTGTGTGTGTGTGTGTGTGTGTGTCTGAAAGAGAGAGAGAGTAACAGAGAGTGTGTGTGTGTGTGTGTGTGTGTGTGTGTGTGTGAGTCTGCAAGCACATACTCATGTGTGAATGAGCATGACTGTGTGTGTGTGTATCTGAAAGGAAGTGTGTGCTCTCTGACCTTCACTGACATTCCTCCTCCCTCCTCAGCTCCAGTTTCGGGCAGAAAGTGCAACCATTGTCCTCTGTGCCACCACAACTTTCCCCCCGGAGAGGAGGTAAGCTGCCTCCCACACACGCACACAACCCGCTCTGCTCCGCTCTGCTCCGCTCCGCTCCGACACAAATACACCAGCTGATAACCTTGTCTGAGACTGCTGTGTTTGTGTGTGTGTGTGTGTGTCTGTGTTTGTGTTTGTGTTCGTGTGTGTGTGCACGTGTGTGTGCATGTGTGTCTGCCTGTGTGTGTGTGTGTGTGTCCCTGTGTGTGTGTGTGTGTGTGTGTGTGTGTGTGTGTGTGTGTGTGTGTGTGTGTGTGTGTGTGTGCGCGTGTGTCTGTGTGGCTGTGCATGTGTGTTTACATTTAGAATGAACCAAGGACAGACTAAACCGTGTTGGTGCCCTGCATATATTTAGGAGATTACAGTTATATTAGGAATCAGTGCAGTGGATCCATCACAGATTACATATCAGATTACAGTTATATTAGGAATCAGTGCAGTGGATCAATCACAGAAGATTACATATCAGATTACAGTTATATTAGCAATCAGTGCAGTGGATCAATCACAGATTACATATCAGATTACAGTTATATTAGCAATCAGTGCAGTGGGTCAATCACAGATTACATATCAGTGTATAATAAGTATTAAATAATAATAAGACGAATGAAGTGGAAGCGGGGGGGGGGGAGGAGGGATAGAGGAGGGAAGAGGAGAGGAGGAGAGGAAGAGGAGGAGAGGGAGGAGGATGAGGAGGAGGAAAAGGAGGAGGGAGAAGAGGAAGGAGGAGGAGAAGAGGGAGGAGGAGAACAGGAGGAGAAGAGGAAAAGAAGAAGAGGGAGGAGGAGAAGAGGAGGAGAAGAGGAAAAGAAGAAGAGGGAGGAGGAGAAGAGGAGGAGGAAAAGGAGGAGAGGGAGGAGGAGAAGAGGAGGAGGAAAAGGAGGAGAGGGAGGAGGAGGAGAGGAGGAGGAAAAGGAGGAGAGGGAGGAGGAGGAGAGGGAGTTGTAACTCTAACTGTAACTCTGTAACTGCTAACTTCCATCACAGCTCTACCATGCAAGTCAAGTCAAGTAGGTTTTTATTGTCGCCTCAGCCATATAAACAGTGAGACATACACACAGTACATAGTCATACATACACACAGTACACAGTGAGACATAGACACAGTACATAGTGAGACATACACACAGTACATAGTGAGACATAGACACAGTACATAGTGAGACATAGACACAGTACATAGTAATACGAGACAATGTTTCACCAGGAGCAATTGGTGATACACGCAACTGTTAGAACACAGTATGGACAAGACAGATGTGTAAGAGTGCCTACATACACTATTAGGGCCATAAACGCACATAGTGTGCACACACAATCATGAGAGACAGATTCATACTCACACATACATGCCCATTCACACACATCTACACACACACACACACACATGCACACACACAGCCAGACATACTAACACACATGAAGCAAAAGGTGTTTTGTGTCTTCTAGCAGTTGTTTGGCCAGGGTCTCTGATTATAAAGCAGGTGTCACCTGAGTAAGGTGTTAGCTGGGGGGCCTGACGTGATCTCAGTGAGTTAGGTTTAATTGCCTATGACACACTCCTACCGCCACCCCCACACCCCCGACCAGACCAGGAAGGCTCTATGTAGCAGGCCCGCCCCTCAGACGTGATCTCAGTGAGGTAGCCTTGATTACCTGTGACACAACAGGTACACTCATGTGTAACAGTATAGAGCTGTGAATCCGGTTACTTTACGCCTTCACCTACACCTGAGTGGGCTTACTCAAAGTGTGTATGAATGAGTGTGTGTATATGCCTTCACCTACACCTGAGTGGGCTTACTCAAAGTGTGTATGAATGAGTGTGTGTATATTCCTTCACCTACACCTGAGTGGGCTTACTCAAAGTGTGTGTGAATGAGTGTGTGTGTATGCCTTCACCTACACCTGAGTGGGCTTACTCATACTCATACTTAAGTGTGTGTGAACGAGTGTGTGTATATGCTTTCACCTACACCTGAGTGGGCTTACTGAAAGTGTGTATGAATGAGTGTGTGTATATTCCTTCACCTACACCTGAGTGGGCTAAAATGCGGTCGCTTAAGTCTGAGTGGGCTTTTTTCCTTACACCCAAAGTGTGTGTTTCAAAGTGTGTTAGCTCCTGTCCTGGGGTGCGTTTCCCAAAAGCGTTGTTGCTAACTTCCTTAGCAACTTCGTAGGTTTGAACGATGGTCTTACCACACTGCTGTTTCCCAACACCATCGTCCAGACTTAGCAACCAACGATGTTTACAACTACAGTAGTCCGATGGATCGTTCAACGACGCAAGTGTTTCCCAACAACAAAGTCTGGACGAACCATCGGAAGTTCCATCGTGAAGCTGTGCAGTTGGAACGATTAGCATGGACCTGTCGTGAGACCGTCGTGTTTGTTCACGTGACGTCTTGCTCGTCACCTTTGGCCTTTTTGTGGCGAATTAGGCGGCTGTCTGTGCGTTACTGCCACTATCTGCATAAATGATGTTACTCCCAATTCACTTAATGTTCGGTATTGCATTGCCAGATCATGTAAAAAGAATGTAGAAAACACACCCGATAACACACAAAAAGCTGTTGCAAAATGTGGTTGGATACAAGTTAATGTACGTCAGTGATGTTAATGAGCACTTTTGTAATATTGTGATGTATGTGCACTGATTACTGACCCACAAGCACGGTTATTCCATTGCCCCGTAGATCATTTTCACCTGTTACAAATTGATTACCCTTTGGCAGGATTCGAACCCATATCTCACTGAAAAAGACAACACTTCCTTTGACAGACCGACGAGCTAACCACTCATCCACCTCACCACTTACCTACATGGAGGGAGTGGTTATATTTATAGCTGTTGCTCCATATCATGACATATGATACAAACTGACAGTCAGTTGTTACTTTTAATGAGTAGGGCACATAGTTTTGTTTACGGAGATATCCCAGAGTTCCTACAGCTGTCATACCGGCTTAAATGAAATGAGACTACGTTTATATCCTTATGTAGATCAATCATTTCTGTCGTTATCCGCAACGAATGCACCCGAATACTCTCCGAGCACTTCCGAAACATCTGGGTACTTTGCAGTTTAAACCACCTAAGTTCAAACTAACAACAGTTCAGACTTCCATTGTACTTTCGTGGTTGGAGATTTTCGGGAAACAGTCGGTTGTGGGGTGCTGAGTAGTTTGAACCTACGTTGTACAACGGTGGTTTAATGCTAACCTCCGTCGTTGTTTGGGAAACACACCCCTGGTGGGCTCACCTATGCGCGAGTGTGTGTGTGTGTGTGTGTGTGTGTGTGTGTGTGTGTGTGTGTGTGTGTGTGTGTGTGTGTGTGTGTGTGTGTGTTTTTTTTCAGTAAGGTCCGCGGGTAGGAATGTGTGTGTGTGTGTGAGAGTGGTGGTTTTGTAAATGCAGGGAACGTACAGTAACTCTGCCGTCGTTAAAGATGTCCATAAACTGCACCGAGCCTCTGACAGCTGTGGCCAACTTTAACGGCCTCGTTAAAAACAGCTACATCAAGGTAGCCATGACAACCTGGTCTGAATGGAGATCATTCAAAAGGTTTCTGCTGTGTTCCACGATTGTAAATGTGGGGCAAAGCAGTGCAAGAATATAACCTTTCTTCTTAAAAACACGCAGAGCCCCATAAACACGGACTTGCATACATTGCCTCTCTAAATCTTGCTTGTGGGTGGAGGAACACGAAGACACACGAGGAACATTTTTCAAAACGAACAATTTGCACCTAGCACCTCATCAGAATGACGGACAACTTGTCAGAGTTTGTGCCCAGGACTAAGGGGCGACGCCCAGTGACAGGGACATTGGGCTGCGCTCATAAATGTGATTTGTCCCGTTGATTTGGGGGTGAGCCATGCACAAAAATCACAGTGTGTGCTTAACACACACTAGCATGACGCAAGTTGGCAGTTCGGAGGCAGTCCCCAAAGACAAAGCCAAGCAGAGCATCAGTCCTCCATGAAACCCCACCCTCGGAGAGTCCTTGGGCTGGAGTAGAAATATCAGCCAGCCTTAAAGGCATAGTCTGGGACCCCGGTTATGGATGTTGGATCCTCACTATCAATGACAGTTGCAAAATATCAAGTACCAAGAAAGGTGTACAGTGATCCCTCTTCTGTCGTGGTAGTTACGTTCCAGAGCCCCCGCGATAGGTGAAAATCTATCTCATTTTTTGAACAATAACATCAGTTTTATCTGGTGGCTGAACAATCTGGAATTTTATTTTTCCTTGGCAAATCAAGTCTTTCGGCGGTTTATGTCATAGCTACTACATATATGGCTTGTTCAAACTATTTTTTTCAGACAGTCTGTGTGTTATTTTCTTCAGAAATGTGGGTGGTTGTTGACGGTAATTGACGACAGTAAAAGTTCTAGTACACAACCTGTTCCAGTTACGTTTATTTTTACTAGGCCAAAGTAAATACAATCCAAATCTGTTTTGTCGTCTCTCTCCCCGATGATCGCAACTACTGACTGAGGTTTATTAGTAACTTCAGTTTTCTGCAAACCCGCAAAGAACGAATCAGGTACTATCCTAAACAATCATAAAACAAAGTAAAGTGCTGCTCATGTTCAGCACAGATCGAGTAGTCAGAACACATTGGGCACTGACAGAGGTCGTAACTCCAACGCTCGTAACGGGCACGGGTGCTACATGGCCACTAACACAGACAGGGCCTGACCAAGAGAAAATCGCTGCCCAGCTGATACCTACGCCAGCTTTACCGACATCCAGTCCTGTGCCCAGGTGATACCCGCGCCAGCTTTACCGACATCCGGTCCTGTGCCCAGCTGATACATGCGCCAGTTTTACCGACATCCAGTCCTGTGCCCAGCTGATACCGACATCCAGTCCTGTGCCCAGCTGATACCCGCGCCAGCTTTACCGACATCCAGTCCTATGCCTAGCTGATACCAGCTTTACTGACATCCAGTCCTGCCCAGCTGATACCTGCGCCAGCTTTACCGACATCCAGTCCTGCCCAGTTGATACCCACGTCAACTTTACTGACATCCAGTCCTGTCCAGCTGATACACGCGCCAGCTTTACATCCAGTCCTGTCCAGGTGGCCGATGACGTATGAGTATCCGCACACACCCTCGCCACTCTGCTCTGCTCAGCCAGTGAACCAGCCATGCCAGGAGTGTGTCTCGCAATGCCAGGAGTGTGTGTCGCATCGCCAGGAGTGTGTGTCGCATCGCCAGGAGTGTGTCTCGCAACTCCCTGAGTGTGTCTCGCAATGCCAGGAGTGTGTGTCGCATCGCCAGGAGTGTGTCTCGCAACTCTCTGAGTGTGTCTTGCAACGGCAGGAGTGTGTGTCATGACCTCCGACCCCCACTTTGCTTCTAATCTGGCACTTTCCCAAGCAATACGCGTATTTCTGCACCTCATAAACGCATAAACGTGCTCATATTATGTACCGAGGGTAGTAAAGGGTTTCTGTGTGTGTGGTTACTGCAGTGCCCCCGGCCTGCGAAGCAAAACGAAACAAACCGTTATTGGTGAAGCGCCAACACCACACACACACGCAGACACACACACACACACGACTGTGCGCTCGCTGTGTGGGTCTGGTGTTCCAGGGAAGCGTGGCGAGGGCCGAGGCTGGGCGGGTGGGGTGGGGTGGTGTGTACTGGCCGATGTTTGCATCTGAAATAGCTTTCCTGCTTACTGCAGGGAGAAAATGCTATCAGGCAGCACAGAAGGCTGCTTATGCCTCATACACTGCTGACATTTTCCATGACCATGGTAGGGGTAGAGAGGTGTGTGTGTTGGGGGGGTGATGAGTGTTTGTGTTGGGGTGTGTGTGTGTGTGTGTGTGTTGGAGGGGGGCACGAAAGTGTGTGTGTGTGTGTTGGGGTGTGTGTGTGTTGAAGGGGGGGATGAGAGAGTGCGTGTGTGTGTGTGTGTGTGTGTGTGTGTGTGTGTGTGTGTGTGTGTGTGTGTGTGTGTGTGTCAGGGAGTAGAACAGCTCAAGTGTAGGTCCGCTCAAAAATAATCTCGGCTCCACCACAACAGCACTTTAGTGCAAGATATTTTATTTAAAGTGCGCCCAAAAATACAAAGTGTTTCAAAAAAATAAGGATTGTAAATAAAGCCAGCCCCTAGCAAAAATATATTTAACAAAAACACTGATACTAAAGAAAAAATAATAATTTCCTAATTCAAAAAAATAAACAAAAAAAGTCTTGAAAGCCTACAAGTGAACGCAGTTAAATGTGCCAAAATCCCAGATATGTTTGCCACCACAAGTTTGACTGCAGCAGCGGGTGGAAGGAGAGATAGCAGGTTGATTTGGAAGAGGAGCATAGATTTGACTAAGCAGGGACAGATTAAAGAGGAGGTCAGAATAGCTACTGTCAGCCCGGTAAGAAGTCGCTGAAATGTTAGCAGAATGAAAAGAGATTTTTCATGTAGGGCGGATGGAGGGCTGTGTGTGTGTGTGTGCGAACCACTCAAGTGGCATGCCTTTGCATGTTTGTCTACAACCTGCATCAGGAGCAAATAAGCCACTGGCATTTTATACAGAACGATTCGATTGTTGTTGATGCAGAGAGGAGAAAACTTAAATAAGTTATCAACAACAAATTAACGAGTGGTCGGTTGTATTGAGGACTTCACAGGGGCCCACAGAGGACTATGATATGATTGGGATGGAGCCCAAAATTATTTGCTTTCAGGGGGCCTACAATGTGTGTGTGTGTGTGTGTGTGTGTGTGTGTGTGTGTGTGTGTGTGTGTGTGTGTGTGTGTGTGTGTGTGTGTGCCTGCGCGAACATATCCTCTGGTATGTCGTATGCCTCCTATCATATAAGTAATCATGGTGGGCGGCTATGGCCAAAAATGCCATGCCAGTCCAGCCCTGCCTCTCTCTGATGCTCAGCAATGATAACGCACACATTGCATGGCATTGACTGCAACTACTCCTCTGATTATAGAACAGGTTACCACTGTGTGACTTGCTCATGACTCTGGCCTTTTCACCCTGGTGTTAACTTCCTTATGAGTGCGGTGAGTGTGTGGTTAGTGTTCTGGAACTAGAGATGCGCGAATGGGCTATTTTTTCATCCGCAACCGCATCACAAAACTCATCATCCGTCCGCTATCCATTTGCACCCACGGTTTTTGACCAATTTTCAAAACTGCACCTGCCCACCATATTTAACAATGTAGGCTATATATTTGTTACTATTATTATTATTTGAGTAGTTAAACCACCACCCGCCTGAATTTAATTAAAATATTATTTTCGTCACGTCATCCACCTGACCCGCGCTTTAACCGCGGAATCCGCAGCTGTAACCGCCATCCACGCATCTGTGTCTGGAACAGAAAGAGTCCTTATTCATGAGGTCATGAGGCTGTTTGTTTTCCAATGACTAGACTTTGCTTTCCATTCCGATGCTAATGCTAATGCCAATGCCAATGCATGATCTTGGCTGTAAATCTGCCATTGTAATGTCATGATAGTAACAGCATGTGACTGTTTTATGCTATTTGTTCGGTGTCTGTTATCATCTCTCTCTGATGCTCAGTAATGATAACACATACATTGCATCTCTGATGCTCAATAATGATAACACATACATTGCATCTCTCTCTGATGCTCAGTAATGATAACACATACATTGCATCTCTGATGCTCAGTAATGATAACACATACATTGCATCTCTGATGCTCAGTAATGATAACACATACATTGCATCTCTGATGCTCAGTAATGATAACACATACATTGCATCTCTGATGCTCAGTAATGATAACACATACATTGCATCTCTCTCTGATGGTCAGTAATGATAACACATACATTGCATCTCTGATGCTCAGTAATGATAACACATACATTGCATCTCTGATGCTCAATAATGATAACACATACATTGCGGGACAACAACTGCTTTCTGATTTTAGAACAAGGGTGAAGTTTTACCCCCTGTGTGACTTGGTCATGACTCTGGCCTTTTCTCCCTAGTCTTAACTTCCTTATGAGATTTTATTTATTCCGTGTTTGATTGTGTCCGCTGTCAGTATTTGTCACTGTAGTGTCACTTAACAAGCATCCTCTGTCCCTACATGTCAGCTATATGTTAATTTTGCATAACTATATTATGACTTGTCTTACTGTACAGTGTCATTGGGCAACTTATTAGTATTATTGTTGTTGTTGTTGTTGGTATTATTATTATTATTATTATTATTATTATTAATATTATTATTACATGCCAGGGGTTATCCAAAGTTATAAGCCATTGAAATTTTGTGGTCGTTTTTACGTAACTAGTTAAAATAAATGCAAAAATCCCATAGTGCAGTAATAAAAGAGTAAGTTTGAAATTCCCATAAAACAGATCAAAAGACATGCTCAGTCACAGAATGCTGAGTCACAGAACACTGGCGGTTCCCAGAATGCAGTGCTTTTAAAGAGCTCTGTTTTGGCTGTTGTAGCACTGAGCTAGGCCATGAGGCCGCTTGCAACTTCACTGAGTTATGAGGAATATTACAGAGGGTGTAAAATCAGGTACACATACTGTACCTAAGATCACAGGTGCTCATGAGCGAGAGACCAGGGGCAAGAGGATAACTGGAATAACAGAATGGGGCAGCTGTGGCCTAGTGGTTAGGGAGTTGGTCTTGCAATTGGAAGGTTGCCGGTTCGAATCCTGCCCTAACCATGGTTGAGATGCCCTTGAGCAAGGCATCTAACCCCACACTGCTCCAGGGACTGTAACTGAAACCCTGTAAATGTCTGTAAGTCGCTCTGGATAAGAGCGTCAGCTAAGTGTAATGTAATGTAATGTAATGTAATGATGTCTGGCACGAAGGATGGTGAGAGACGATTGATCTATAAGATCTTTGGGATGCTCTCAAAACACAGAATGAGGGGGAAATATATGCAGTTGAAGTAAATACATTTGCCACGCAACATGAGACAAGACTGTGGAAACACACCTTGCCTCTTTTCTGGTGCCTCGTCACAACAAACAAACATTCTGATGGCAGAAGAAGTAGCTGTTTCGCCCACATACATGAAAAAAATGCAATGACATGAGTCATTTGACATCTTTGAAATATTACCAAGCTATCCTAATGACAATGACTTGCAAAGGCTCAACATTATTGTGTTTAGTTTCAATGCTGAAGCTGTTATCGTAGTTATTGTATGTGCTTTCGAATAGGACATTCATGGGAGCCACTAGCACAAGCGTGCACCTGAGTAAGGCACTTCACCTGAAGTTGCTCCAGGAGGAATATTCCTGCAGTTAGTTTACTGGGAGTTGCTCTGAATAAGGTCATGTGTCCCTGACATGTCATGACATATAGCCTGATGTAATGTTATACCAAAGAGCATTAATGGTAGCCAGTTCATCAACAACACAAAAACAGTGACTAGTAGGGCCTCATCTTAAAGAATATTTCTGCCATCTGTTACCATCTGTGCCTGCTTTATACCTAATATTGTAAGCACCTTCAGCCACAAAATATCAAACATAAAAGCTATTTTTGTTCCTTAAGAGCAGACAGTAATAATAGACACTTTTTTCTTCGCATAACGCATACATTCCCAAAGTTCTTAACATGGATTCCTGTGCAGAATCTGTGTATCACTAAAATCTGTTTCTCAGTACAATGTGATCTGATTTGACAAAGCCTTAATCTCCCAGTTTCTCTTTTCACGATATTCCCCTTTTCTGTTCAACCCGTGTTTTCTTATTAACTACATAAAACCCTAATAATAACAATCAAATCCCATCAGATTCATAGGGCTCTATTTTCACGATCATATGCGCATTGTCTAAAGTCTGTCGTGCAAGTTGCTTTGGGAGTGTTCTTGAGACAATATGCTATTTTGACGACGGGAAAAGTGAACATTGCGCCTGGTTTAAAAGGGTTTGTCCTACGTAACCTAATTAATCATAGGTGTGTTCGGGGCGTAACATGCAATAAACTAATCAGTTTATACTCTCATTTCCTTTAAAAGCCAGCCGCGCTTTGTCCATGGCCTGTTGCTATTACGATGGCGTGTTTCCCATCAGGAGCGTTTTTCTTTGAAGACCAATCTGCTCGTGCATGAGCAATTAATCTTTGGGGATGGATATCTAGGTCTGTTTTTTTCACTTACGTGTGTGAAACACATAATTTCCCTTTGGTTATGAACAATGTGTATATGTTTATTAAAAAAACAGATTGCTCAATAAATGTGCATTATTGCAAAATATGTATCAGTGTTTATGTCTTTGTGTAACCAAGGTCTTCCTGCGCAGTCCAGACCCAGGCTCGAACTCGCGACCTCACAGTAACTTCGGTATGGGAGACAGACACGCTACCAAGTGAGCTAAAAGCCAGGCTATTAGCTCAGTCAGCAGCGTATCTTTTTGAGGCGTCCGGAGGGAGGTTTACCAACGTTCTACGCCGAGCTGTGCTAGCTGCCATCTGTTACACTCACCCCCCTAAACCTCACTCCCATCCGGGTTCACGGCACCACCGTAACCGAGGTCTTCCTGCGCAGTCCAGACCCAGTCTCGAACTCGCAACCTCACAGTAACTTCGGTATGGGAGACAGACACGCTACCAAGTGAGCTAAAAGCCGGACTATTAGCTCAGTCAGCAGCGTATCTTTTTGAGGCGTCCGGAGGGAGGTTTACCAACGTTCTACGCTGAGCTGTGCTAGCTGGCATCCGTTACACTTGCACTTAGTAAATAATAAGATTCGTAGTCGTATGCAATTGGACATCTTTTTGGAGCTTGAAAATGTTTTAAGCACTGTTGTTGGCATGATGTATGTGTTAATAACCGCACATTACCTATGCA